>RJWT010018499.1:0-18834 GCA_004365215.1 Cuniculus paca
GTTGCGGTTTCTTCTCTAATTCAAGGGCATCCTCTAAATCATGCAGCGGTAGCACGAAGGGGAAGATCTGCTGAGGAAGCACCAGGCATCCATATTAATCACTTTTCCACTGCTGTAACAAAATACCCCAAGGTGGGTGCTTTCTTAAAGAAAAGAGGTTTATTTAGCTTTCAGTTTTAGAAGGGGAAAGTTCAAGATCAGGCAGCCCCATTGACTTTACCTTGATGATGGATGGCATCCCAGAAGTGTGGACAAGAGCACACACTGAGACAGATGTGAGCCGGAGAGGGAGAGACAGACTGACTGACCTTAGGCTTGCTCTTTTATAATAACTCATTCTTGTAAGAACAGCTAACTCCCACCCAAGGCCAGTATCTGTGTCTTCTGAGGGCAGCATCCAACAGGCTCCACCTCTAAAAGGTTTTTTCCACCTCTGAACATTGCCACACTGAGCAGCAAGCTTCCATGCTGGAACCTTTGAGAAACACACTCAAACTACATCCAAATCATAGTAGCATCTACGCTTTTCAAATATACTATTTAAAAAACATTTGTGAGTAATTGCTTCCAAATACATAAATACAGCTACAAAAAAGTCCTATTTTGGAAAATTATTCAGTGACATGGAAAAATATTAGTACAGATTAAGAAAAAAAGGTACCTAAAACTCATGTAGTTCATAATTCCAATTTTGTTAGCAAAATATGTATATGTCTGTACAGAAAAAAGACTGGGAATAGTATGAAGGTAACTGGTTCTTGGGTGATTTGAGTTTTTCTTAAAGCTAAATGTGTTTAAAGGACTAATTTTTATCCTGAAATAAGTCTTCTACTTTCACGATGCTAACATGCTCCTATGACAGGATGGTTTCAGGTGCCACTGCCTAGGTTGGGTATCTGCATACGCAAAGTGAAAGGTTAGCAGACTTCAATCAGCACCCTCTGCATACTGCACTGTTTTGCTCCCTCTTTCTAATTTTGATTTTGCAGAAGTCTGAACATAAAACCTGGAGCCCACTCTCAAGGAGGTAGCCTGGTAGGAATCCCTGCTTCCTGCTGTGATCCTTTGAGTTCATGACTCTTCAGCAGGTTCTGGCCCTGGTTCACTGCAATGGTGCCCACTCTGTCAGGGAACACTGCCCAGAATGAAGACTTGGCAGGTTCCCTCCCAGTGAAAATGCCACCTGCTGCTCTTGGGAGCAGTGGCTGGAGAGTACTGGGAATCATGTTTGGGGAGAGTGGCAGGGAAAGATGGAATGTATGTGCTGATTACGCCAGGAGATGAGTAGCCCCAACTGAAGTGGGAAAAGACATACTCAGTCTTCCTGATCAGAATGCTGCCAGAAACATACTCAATAAGAGAATCGAGATTCATGTAACAGAACTAAAAAGGACAACATGCAGTGCTAGGTGGGGATTGCTTGATGATAAAGTGCTGGCGAGGGTTTGATACCATGTATTCTTGTAAGCCACTTAGTTTTCTAGTTTGTTTGGTTTTTCTTCCAATGGTGTCATCTGGAAGTGTTCCATGGATAGGGCATTATGTGAGTGTTGGAGATCCAAAGTCTCGAGAGATCCTCAAGCCTGCTTTAGTGATGGAGACAGCAGACAGCAGTTAGTACTCTAACAGTGTTAGAAATTGTTCTAGGAGTTTGGAGGAGAAAAGCTCCAGCCTGGAGGAATGAAGTGTGACATTCTGTGAGAAGTGGCATTTGAACAGGGCCTTGGAGTCTGGGTAGATTCAAAGCATGCTGACCACCAAGAAGGGAGAAGACAGCGCTTGGGGAGCAAGCACTTGGAGGCGGGAGGACACACAGCACACAGCCTGTGTGGGAAACAAACACAATAAAGCATTAACTGTTTATTATGGGTGAGGCTCCAGAGAGGCAGGTGTTAGCTGCTAGGGGACACTGTTTTTAGCAGGCTCCCGGGCTGTGGGCACACTGCTGGAAGCATCAGTACTTAAGACTGTGAGCTGGGCTCTCGTGTTGTTTAGTTGGTCCTGCTGATGCTTCCCCTGGATGCTCACTCCAACAGGAGCAGCCAGAAAGGTCTCCTTGGGGATGGGGGCCTCTAATCCCAATTACTCGGGAGACTAAGGCAGAAGGATCAGAAGTTCAAGGCCAGCCTGAGTAGCTTAATGAGACCCTGTCTCAAAAAGGGCTGGGGGTGTAGCTCAGTGGTTAAGTGCTGTCTAGCATTTGTGAGTTCCTGGGTTCAATCCTCAGCAACACAGATTCACACAAAAAGAAATATCTGGACTTATCTTCAAAGACGGTGGCACACCGCAGAGAACACAGCGCCCCGGAGACAGAGCTTTCACCGTGCTGCTCACAGTGTGTCTGCACGGAGGGCTGCAAGATCCAGCTCAGAGCTCAATCCTTTCTGTTGTTGTTTTCCAAGTGCTTGGGCATCTAGTTCCACATTCATCCTTTTCCTCTGGCTTATCTTTTCATGACTTTGGAGAGCAGTCTTCCTTATCTCAGAAACAAATGGCCTCCACGGAGAGCTGGAAACAGCGAAGTCATTTATCTGTTTGACATGTGTTTCCCTGTTTGTTTTCTCCAGCCTTGAGACAAGAGTTGTGTCAACTGTGGAAGGCTGTGCCCCAGTCACTTGAGAGACATGAATCAATTTCCCAGCTGCATTTATCACTTGTTGCCTTAAATCAGGTCTAATCAATGCTGTCTTCATTTGGTATTAGCCGAAACTATATATAACACACTCAGAAAACAGACAAGACATGGAGCAAATCACAAACAAAACTTCCACCAGGGATTTAGATGGAACAATGTTAAAGAAACATTTGCATCCTTGATTTGCTTTAATGGAGACCTCTGACCAAACAGTCATGGCGATTTATGAAGCTTAACTTGAATCTTCTGATGATGACATTACACGATAGATCACTTTATCTGGGGATTTCTGCATCAAAAGAAAGACTTTATAATGAATATATTCTAAACATTTGGCATAGTTTTACAGGTTTATCCCTATATTGTCATTACCTAATTCTTCTTTTAGAGATGTCTATCTTGAAACTATTGAGTATAGAATTCAATTTCCAACTATAACAAAGTAAAAAAATCTCTTTATAATAAAATAGAAATGCAGAAGCCCTTCTATTTTAAAATAACTTATAGTCTTAGTACCAAAAAAAATGTGACCTTGTCTCTACTCCCTCAGTCCTTTGTAACAGAATCTGATCCACACAACCACAGTGGATTTTTTATTAGCAGGTGTAAAAACCACCCCCTGGCTGTCAACCAATTTGGCATGTGGTAGGGAGCAGCCCTGTCTCATAGGTAAATTAATCTTGTGCCAGTGAAAGATGATACCAGCTTAGTTACAGCACCTAAAACCAACCATGGCCACAGCAAGGCCCTGCATTACTCTTCAAGGATAATGGGAGAGGAGAGACAGAACATAGAAAAATAGGTCAATGATAATGCAAACCTAGATGAGGCAGTGCTGTGATTCATTGATATAATTAATATTTCTATCTAATCTGCTGAACTGTGTAGACTTTTACCAGCAGCCTGTCTCTGAAGCGATTAGCAGGGCTGGCTCATTTCACAGTGCTGCTTCCCCCAGCGACCTGTTGGTAGGTAGTTAAACAGAGCCCTCTGTTCAGCTCTGTAAAGTCAGACAATAATAACCCTATGCTGGTTTAATACTTTCCAATTTATAAAGGGTTTTGAACATGAAAGTCTTCCAGTCAGGCGCTGCATAACATTTGATCAACAGTAGACTGCATGTATGATGGTGGTCCCCTAAGAGTGCATCACCTAGTGACATAAGTATACTCTGATGCTGATGCATTTCTCACAACACATCCCTGTCATCGAGTGACTTGACTGTAGTTCTATTTCGTTTTTGAGATGAAGGCAAAGGTTTGGGGTCTGGAAGACCCTCTCGTGGGCCAGCCACACCCGAGCCAAGCTCTGGGACTAATATGTCCTGTCAAACTCAAAGCTTGACAGGGGTTCTTCATGCTGAGCTGTGATGAGGCTGGCACTGGGCTCTCCTTGTTCTCCTCCCAAATTTTTCTTCCATCATTAAGGATTCTTGGGAAAGAAGCACATGTGGTTATAGGAAATCCCTAAAGTTGTCTGGCAGGTTGTTTAGTTTAAAAAAATAAAAGCCAGTACCTTTGAATGTGTTTTGGGTTACAGATGGAGTGCAGAATGGTGTTCTCAGCCTGCATTAGACAAAGACTGGGTAATGTGATAGAAAGCTTTCAGCCCCCCGTGAACAAAGAGAGAGTAAAGAGAGGGTAACAAAAAAATCTCTGGATGTGTAGTCTGAAATGCAGACGTTCACTCACATCATCTTCAGTACTCCTAAAAGCTGTTTCAAAGCCCTTGGCTTTGAGGATATCCAGGGAGGATCACATTTGCTCATTCTTTGAGAAAGGGAATTTTTACAAGAGAAGTCTTGGTGAAGTAGATTCTGTCAAGACTCCTTAGGACAGAAATTGATGAAAGGAAGAAATTTTCCATGGCTTTAAACTTTTAGACAAGAGTGTATTTGCTCAACTTGCTCAATTTTAGTAGAGGTAAATGACTGGAGTAACAGATAATGCTTTTTGAAACTGGCTGCAGGTAATGTATTACTGAGGAGAAATGCATTTTCAATGGTCATAGAAATTTCAAAGTTCTCCAGGAAGCCTGAACAAGGTCTGGAAAACATTGTGACCAAGCTGTTACAGTGTTCAGGAGTTAACATGCATGTCAAATGGTATAGTCACCCCAATGGTCATGTTAATGCAAACTGGAATTTATATGAGAATTACAAATCCTTGCAGTCTTTCCAAGCCCCAAGTAAAAGGGATTGTACCCTTTCTTGCAAAAAACTTCTGCTGAGATTAATGCAGATCAGATCTCGTTTCGTTTCCTCTCCAAAGCAAATTGATTCGTTTCATTTGTTCATTCGTTCACCGTACATCATAGCGTGCTGAGAATATGGCACTGATGACTCAGTGGTAATAAGATGCCACACAGCCCCACCTCCCAGGAGCTTACACTCAGGTGGGAAAATGCACTTCCAGTCAAGATGGAGGAACAGGGGCCAGATTTACTCTCCAGGCCAGCATAACCAAAAAAGGAAAAACAGGACCAATACATTAAACAGTGGTTTTCAAGGTACTTACCATTCAGTGATGGAAGACTGATCCTGAGAAGCAGGAGGGAAAATCCAGGCAGAACCAGTGAACTCTGGAGTCCAAAAGATAGAGCAGAGGGCTTGAGGAGACCAAGGCAGTTGTGACTGCAGGCAGAACAGGTTGCTGAGAGGGCAGCTGCCCAGGGAACTCTGGGTATCTGGGGTTAGGAAAGAATACACCTCAAGTATTCAAGAGACTGGTTAGTGATGAGGGCTGGGCAGAGGATCACCTGCCAGGATTAGAGGGACAGCGCTCAGCACTTGTCTTAGTTACTTTTCTCACTGCTGAGAGAAAATACCCAATATCCAAAGTTAAAGAAGGAAAGTGTTATTTTGGCTTACAGTTTGTAGAGGTTTTTGGTCCATAGCTGGCTGGTTCTAAGGTAAGGTGGGGCACCACAGAGGGGCACCACAGAGGAGAAAAAGTTCATGGAGGGCAGAAGGTGACAAAGCAACAGTAGCAGCAGAAGCAGAAGCAACAGAGGTTTTCTGTCACTTTACATTCTTTCCAGGCTGTGAGCCTATTGATTGGTATCACCCACACCTAGGCTGAGGCATCTTTAATTCTGCATTACACACCCTAGACCCAGTTACCTTTGAAACTCCCCACCTATGACTGCATGAAACTTTTGGGAGACATCTAGATACAAGTCAAAACAGCACTCACACAAGAAACACTACTTCCATCACTAGACAGGAAAAACCCATCATCTGTGGGGTTTGCATAGAACACACAGGATAATCAGCACTGATTAAATATGCTATAAACTGAGCCTATTCTAAACCTGCATAACAAGGACCTGCAAGGATCAAACTAGTTCAAGTCACTTAGCTGCACTCAAAACAAGGGTAAAAGATATTGGTAGGAATACATATCTAGCACTGAACAAGATAAAATTCAGAGTTTTAATGATTACCAGGCATGCAAAGCAGCAGCAAAACATGATTCATAATGAGGACTTGCATCCAGACTTTATGAATAACTCTCAAAACTCAAAAATAAGAAAACAAACAACCTATCTTTACCAAAAAAATTGGCAAAATACTCAAACAGATACTTCAAAAAGATAGGTGGATGGCAAGTAAGCATATAAAAGACCACCATAAGTCTTAGGAACATGCAAATCCAAACCACAATGAACTAACACTACACACCAGTAGAATGAAGAAGATGAAAAACGGACGATACCAAGTGATAAGCATGGGAAAGAACTGGAACTATGACCACGGCTGGTGGAATATGTCTTGGTAGAGCCACAAGGGAAACCAGTGCTGCAGCTTTTTAAAATGTTTTGTTTCACTGAGATAGGGACTCACTTTGTAGTGCACGCTGGCCTTGAACTTGCCTATGTAGCCCAGGTTGGCCTTGAACTCACAAGGATCCTCCTGCTTCAACCCCTCCCCTCCCCCCAGTGCTGGGATTACAGGTGTGCACCACCACGCCTAGCCTTGCAGCTTTTTAAAATGTTAAGCATATATACAACCTACCATGTGCCCCAACCATTCACTTCCAGGTATTTACCTTAGGGAACAGAAAGCACATGTCCACACAAAGACTTATATACAAAAGTTCATAACAGCTTTATTTGTAATAGCTCTAAACTGGAAATGACACAAATGCCCACCAGCAGGTGAATGAACACATCTATTCAATGAAATAGTATTCAGTTAGGAAAACCAAAAAACCCTTGACATGCATCAACCTCAAAATATTTATAGAGTGAAGTAAGCCTGACCAAAAAAGAGTACAGATTTCATGACTCAATTTATATAAAATTCTAGGAAATGCAAACTACTGTATAGTGACAGAAAGCAGCTCAGTGGTTGCCTGGGGGATGCAGGTGGGTGGCATCTGGCCAGGTGGGAGGGGAGGATAACAAAGGGATACAAAGACACCTGGGGATGCTGGGGGAGCTCATTACCGTGGCTGTGGTGGTGGTTTCACTTGCTGCAGTCGTATGTCAATACTTATCACATTACACATCTCAAGCATGACCGCTCTCCCATATATGACAAACACCCCCATAAAGCTAAAATAAAAATATTAATGAGGTCATATTAATCTCTACAGACTACAGATTCTGGCAGAACCGCTATTTTCATCTTAAGTATCAGTTGCACTTGGAAAAAGTACATTAGAACTTTATTTTTCAGGTTACAAGGAAACCAAAAGGTATAAACATACCACAAGGTATAAACTATAAAACAGTGCTATATAAACAAAG
The DNA here is from genome assembly GCA_004365215.1 of Cuniculus paca. Lineage (NCBI taxonomy): Eukaryota > Metazoa > Chordata > Mammalia > Rodentia > Cuniculidae > Cuniculus > Cuniculus paca. The sequence continues at coordinate 7,388 of RJWT010018499.1, forward strand.
AAAAAAGCACAGAGGAAAAGCTAGTTCTAATTCAGCAGATGAAACCACAGCCGATCTAATTCAAACAAAACCATGTGAGTCACTCATTGGGCACCTGTCGCCTCCTCACTGTCCTGCATACTGCTGTGGCTCCCAGCAGTGGCGTCCTCAGGTCGGGACACCTGAAGTGCAGTCCCCAGTTGCTCCCCAAGCTCCTCTATCAGAGGCCCGCAGGCCCCAGGAGCCCGGGCCACGGCCTGGGGCTTTTCCTGGCCAGTGGTGTGTGCACCTGGCAGAGAGGTCACAGGCACAAACAGGCTCCCGCTGAGCTCTTCGGGCTCTGAAGCAGAGTCCTCAGTGCCCGATGATGCAGTGCTGTCCGAGTCCGAGTCCGAGTCCGAGTCCGAGTCCGAGTCCGAGTCCGAGGCCTCTGAGTCACTTGCCTCAGGACTGCAGCTAAGGGTCTGTGTAGACACAGAACGGGCGGCTTTCCTGGCAGTTTCCTCCTCATGGACGAGACGGGCTGCTGCTTCTAGCTCTTCCAGCTCCAGCCCCAGCTGGGTCTTGCTAAGGGAGGCTTCTTCTAAGGCTCTGGCAAGACTGCTCAGTTTTTTAACCCTTGAAAATTATTTTAAGAATAAATATGAGTACTATTCATTAATTAGTCTAGGAGCAACAGAGAGAGAAAAAAAGAAAAAAAAATAATAATCTATACTTCAAATGGCACCCCGGGATAAATTCATCCCCAAATCAAAGATAGGTATGTTTTAAAAACTGACAAAGCATGATGAGCAAAACACCCAGGAGCTTTTCTGATCTCAGCATGAGGAAGGCCTACCTATGGCTCAAAACACAGAAGCTGCAAAAGAAAAGTTTAATAAATTCAACACAATAGAAATCAACAACTTCAGCATAGAAAAAAGAAAACCATCCTAAGTAAGGTCAATACAAAATCAGCAAAAACATTTAGGATTCACAGGCCACAGTTTAATCCCCCTGACAGAATCCCTAGAAATTGATGTAACAGTCCAACAGAAAAATGAACAAATGATACGAGCAGATAACTGTCACAAAAGATGTATACGAGCAGATAACTGTCACAAAACACAAATGATGTATTTTAAATACATGATGTTCAACTTCAAATAACAGAAATACAGAGCCTGGCATGGTGGCATATGCCTGTAATCCTAGGAGGCTGAGGCAGGATTGTGATGAGTTCGAGGCCAGTCTATGCTACACAGAATTCAAGGCCAGCTCAAACTAGAGTGAAACCCTGTCTCAAAACACCAGAAAAGGGCTGGGGATTTAGCTCAGCAGCCTAAGCGCCTGCCTGGCAAGTGCAAGGTTGTGAGTTCGATCCCCGGTGCCGCAAAAAAAAAAAAAAAAAAAAAAAAAAACAGAAAATAAGAGAAACACCTATTAATTGGGACAGACTTTTCACTGACCAGATCTACATACATCCAAACATCTGATAACATTCTGTTGACAAGGCTGTGAAGAGAAAGGTGCTTAAGAAGCTTTCATATGCTATTGGAGGGAGAGTAAATCACAACCCCCACAACAGACCACCTGGTAATACCTTCCAAAATTGAAAACATACGAATCATTGCCCAGCACATGCATATCTGAAAATTAAACACACATAGCATATACGCTACATGGTGTGGGTTTGAAGTTACCTACTGTGACACTGTTTCTAATACTCCCAAACGGGAGACAAGCAAAGGCCCCTGATGTGAGACTGGTGAAGTCATGGCAAGTCCATACAAAGGAAGGCCTTCAGCTGAGCAGGGACTGTAGCTTTCCATGGCCCAATTCAGAGCATTTATTGATAACAAAGGCACACCATGTGTACCTGCCACCTCCGCTACATAGAATATTTTGTAAAAAGGACAGGTAGAGAAGTGTATTTGCCTTTCTGATATATGTATCTGCTATGGCTTGGATCTAGATGCCACCCCCCCTGCCCAGTCTTACGGAATCATATGTGGGCTTTTCAGACCTGGCTGGATCTAGACTGTGTGGTACTAAATTAGTTCACTGATAGACTGGCTTAGCATAGTTCTGGGTGTGGATATTGAACCCCCACCCTGGCTGGGGGTGGCACAAATCAATAGGTTGATAGCCTGGATGGACTTTAAAGGGAAAAGAAGTCAGGGCGGCTTGCTGCTTGCTGCCTCCACCGGCTTTGCCATGAGCTATTTCTCCTCTGTGATGCTCCTCTGCCGTGCCACCCTGCCTTGGAGCCAGCCGACAACTATGAACTGAAACCTCTACAAACTGTGGGCTACAATAAACCTTTCCGCCTTTACTTGTGGGTGTCAGGTATTTTGTCTCAGCAACAAGAAAGGTAACTAAGACATATCAACAAACGCTGGAAAGTGACAGAAAACAGTAACTTATGTAGGGGGTAGGCCTAGAAAGATAGAAAACAATGGGGGAGCTTTTCACTGCACATGGTTGAGTTTGTTACTGGCTCTTTTCTTTTCTTTTTTGTGATTCTGAGGGCTGAATCAAGGACATCTGCACTGAGCTACATTCTCCAGCTTATTTATTTATTAATTTTCTTTCTTCTTTTTTATTTTGTATCTGTGAGAGAGAGAGAGACTCACTGAGTGGCAGAGTTGTTGGCCTTGAACTTGCTACCCTCCTGCCTTAGCCTCCCAGAGTTCTGGGATTACAGGTGTGCACCACCAAGCTCAGCTGTATATTGTTTTCTTAAACCCATGTGAACGTAGTGTCTGCTCACTAAACACATACAAATAAGAGAAAATCAACCAAGCAAAAGCAGTACCAGAAAGCATTAAAAAAAGCAAAAAAGCATGCTCCAGAGGATTTTTCTCTTATTTGTGAAGTTTGTGATATTACATTAGACAGGTAAACTTTTTCATTGACTTGGATACACTGAGGTGTTTTTGTTCTAAAAGAATCAACCAAATGCAGATTGCATTCCTCCAAAGATTGCCGTTTTACTCCTCTAAAGAGTAAAATCGGATGTGACAAATGAAAAACACAATAGTTAATGAAAATATAAACATGCTGACAGGCTTTCATGTTTCCCTAAGTCCAAAAATTAAATGATTGTACAAAGCAGTGAGTGGCTTTGAGAAGAACTGGATAAAGGTGTGTTCATAGGATAAATTCAGTAGCAACAGCGCAGGCCATCTCATCATATTGGAGAACCTGGCTTCACTTCGGCAGGGCTGCTGTGAATGCATGGTACAGTGGAACACTGAACAAAGATGGTATTTGCCACCTGTGTGCCTGCCTGCATCTGAGACCCTGGTTTCTTAAATGGCTAAGAGTAAGCTGTGCCAGGATGCGCCTCCTCTCGCCCACTGCCCCTTCCCCGGCTCATGAGAAAATGGAAACACCACTGAGGTATCCAAGGATGGGAGACAGGCAGAGCCAGGGGAATGGCACAAGGACAGTACCAGCACTGATGGGCAACTTTCTCTTATGCAAGGAAAGCTGCGGGTGCCAGTACTGGCATTTCAGGAAGCTTAGAAAAGAGGAGGTGGCCATAGTGAAGAGGAGACCAAGGTAAGATCTGGTGGAGTCCAGCAGTGATTTACCACAGGGATAAACACTGGCTGAGCTTCCGTCAGTTTGAGGCATTTTAAAAGTATATATAGTTAGAGTAAGATGAATACAATACAATTTGCATCCATGTTTGTCACTACTGTTGGTGATGTCCACCATTTATTCTGAAATTTTAACTGCCAGACAGAGCTGGAGATTAAGCTTAAAATATCTCCTGCCCACGGCCTAGACAGCCTAGGAACTGGTTTCCCACCATACTTCTGACTGGAGAGGAGTGTGCTCTGGGTAGGGACACACAGCTCTAATGGATAAAGAATGATAAGCTTCAGAAAGAGGATTCCACCTCTTATTAAACTGCATTAGAAATAAAAAGGTAAAAGCTTTTACATCTGTGACCACATATCCCATTTTGTTACTGTTTTCAACAATACACAAAAGATGATGCGAGAATCTTGAATGGATCTGAAATGTTCCCCAAAGACATGTTTGTCGAAGGCTTGGGAAACAGTGGGACTTTTAGGAGACGGGGCCTTATGAAAGAAATGAGCAGTGCAATGTGCCCTTGAAGAGAATTTTGGGACCCTATGTCCTCTCTCCCTCTCTATGTGTCTCTGTCTCCTTCCAGGACACCATGAGGAAAACAGCCATCTCCTGCCACACAGTCCCACCATGGTGTCTGTGCTGCTACAGACCCAGAGCAACAGATCGAAGTGACCATGGGCTGTGAGCCAAAAAAACCCTCTTCTCCTTACAAGTTGACTATTTCAGGAGTCTTATTATGGTGATGGGAAGTTGACCAAGACAATGTTTCACAAGCATCACTGTATTTGATCCCAACACCCACCTGGTCAATTGGTCAATTAAGTACTCCTCTGTGATATACTCAAAAATACACATGCTGAGTTATCAGTCATAGTTATAGTATATATTTTTATATTTATGTGAAGAATACCTCATCTGTGAAGAATGTATTTTTTTCACACAGAGAGATATTTAGCAGTTTTAAAGAGACTGAACCATACTAACATTATATTTTAATAAAGTTATGCCTGAAACAAGTTTTTCTTAGAAAATTACTGGAAATGCAATCTTACCATGTAAATTTTTTAAAAAGGGTTTTCATTCTTTTTCCATTTGTGAAATAATATCCTATTTGGAGGTTTTTTTTTTTTTAAAAAGTAAAGATTGCTGACAAGTTACAGTAACTACAACTAACGTGAAAGAGTAATAGTCACAGCTGAAAATACATTCGTTGACCAAGGCTAGCCGAAATTAAAATGTCCTCAGTTATTTTTGCATCTGGTGCCTGAGTCTGGGGAAGGGAGAGGAATTCAAAACCTCATGAAACAGCCAAAACAAAGTGCAAAAAGAGCCCTGAAATGTAGAGGGGGAAAATCCCAGGTATAAATGGAAAGCATATATCCTGTTTCTTGCTATAGTTCATCTTAAACTATCAATCAACTTTTCAACACTTCCTGCAATAGCAGATCTACTATAAATCTCATAGTAAATGAGTAGGTTTCACTTCCTCTGCCCAAACCCAGGAGCCTGCCAAGCATGACATACTCAGACTACAGTCAGCAACTGATAATGTAGGAATTACGTATTTTCATATTGAATGATAAGAGATTACCGGCTAATTTGGCCAGGACACTGCACTTTTCCTAGGCTCTCCCCTACTCCACATCCAACACAGTCTCAGGTTCTATCTGAGGTTATACAGTAATTCTTTTGAAATGGCACTGATGATCCTGACATGCTATTACTTCTGTCTTCTGAGACCTCAGGGTTCTCTACCCCAAACAGAATTTTATAGCTGGGTCTGAAAGTAATGCATTGGCTTTAAGGAGAAATTGCTAAGGAGAAATTCCTCCCCTGCTCCCCACCCTATAGAAGGGATGGAACCCAGAGACAATTTACCATTGAGCTATATCCTCAGCCCTTTTAATTTTTACTTTGACACAGCCTTGCTAACTTGCTCAGGTTAATTGTGATCCATCTGCCTTGGCTTCTCTAGTAGCTGGGATTACAAGTGAGCACCACTATGCCCAAATGAAATTCCTATCTTGGCTCCAAGAGTTGCCATGAAGAAGAAATACCAACGGATGTAGATTAACACAGAATTCTCTGCTATTACCCTAGGTCAGTGAAGACTATTCCACATCAGACATTAACAGAATCATTTAATCCCTTTGAATAAGACATGACTAATTTGACACAGGAAAGACTGATTTATTTAAGCCATATTCAGTTGGGCCAATGAAATAACTGCTCATCCAAATGTCAACTGAACTTTAAGCCACTTTACTTTCTATCCATTAATACGCTTGTAAACTCAGTTTTCTCTCAGTTCAAAATTATATGGAGACTCGCTGATTTTAATCTTCAGATAGTAAGTGGCTGGGCTTCATGTTTAAAAGGCAGGTCCCAGAAGGTCTACAGCAGATAGGGGCTGAGCCAAGAGCAAGGAGTCAGCTCTGGCTCTAGTGGTTTCTGCTGAAAACAGTTTGTACATAAACACGTACACACGTACCACCCCCCCCACACACACACCTATTTTTACTGCAAAATGAATGACTTAGTTAAAAAAAACTGCCATGACGATGCTAAACGCTAAGGTGGCTGCCTGAATAAATAAATAAATGAAGCTTTATGCACCCAGCCAGGGAAGCGTCATTTGCCTCTTCACGGACAGCCATGTGAGAAGTAAAAAGGCAAGAGTGACAAACAGGTTAGGAAAGGTGCAGTGCTCCTGCAAAACTGTTCAAAACAAATGCAACCTATCCCATCTCTGAGACAATTTTACATTCACACTAGACCAGATCAAATTAGCAAAAAGGGAAATGTGGGTCTCACAAATTTGCCACATTTCCCTCTACTCCTCCGCACTCCAGCAGAACTGCTTTCACTGAAATGTGCTTCACTGGCATTTGGGGCTGATTTAAAATCTCTTGGATCACATGACTCTTAAGGTCTCCTTTTCCATGCTGCCTGTGAGAAAATCAAATCTGTAATCCACCTAGCATGATGGAGTTTCTCTGCTGCTGCTTCTCACCTCTATTTTCATTGTTTCTACCATTTTTATTGTTACTTTTTTTTTTTTGAGACAGGGTTACACTATGTTGAACTCACTTTGTAACCCAGGCTGGTCTCCAACTCGCAGCAATCCTCCTGTCTCAGCCTCCCGAGTGTTAGGATTACAGGCGTGCACCACCACACCCAGCCTCTTACTCTCGCTTTTAATTATGTCATCTCATTTTACACACAGACACACACCCAGAGAAATGGTTAAATAATTTCTGGTAAAAAGGGAGGATAACTCATGAGTGCAACCAAATAGCTAAGTAAAACAGCAACACAAACATTTTATGGAGTAGGAAAGGGAATGGGAAAATTGGGAACTAAAACTGAAAGGCTACGATGGCAAACCTTTCAGAGCTGTCCATAACACAAACAGCCTGCTGCAGCACGCAGGCCGTATGTTCCCCACTACTGGTCTAAGGCCAAGCCAAAGCTCTTTAATGTGCGCTTTCCTTTGTAGCGATTCCATGAAGCATGGTATTATTTGGGTATGTTAACATACCCAATGCTTGAACAATGCTGAAAACACTTCCATGCTTCGCCTATGTGAAAAGGGCAAGCAATTATTTAATGGTGGCTGTTTGGATTCAATTAAATTGAATGGAGGCTGATCAACAAGACGGACAAGGTATTATGACTATGAAGGTGGCATCAGAAGGAAGGTTCTGTGTGTTTCAAAGCCCACTCCCCCAGAGGTATGTTAATGTTCTAATTCCTGGAACTGGCAAATGTGACTATTTGCAAACAGGGTCCCTGCAGAGGTAGTCAAGTATAAGATGCAAAGACAAAGGATCAGGTTGGGCCCTGCTGACTTTACAGAGTTCTTCTGCCCTCACTGGAATGGGGAGTTGGGAGAGATTCCTAACAGCTGAGTTTTAGGTAAAAGGCAAGAGGAAAGTGCCAGGAAACTATGCCCACCTATCAGTGAGCCAACATCCAACTTTCCACTGTGTTCCCACCGTGTACTTCCTAAGCAGTAATGTTACTATCTGTGTGCCTCTGGAGGGTTTAACGCTCCCGTGCCAGTTTGTTGGGAGATTTTGTTTAAGGTTTCCTAAAGAGATCTCTAGGAATCAATGCTGAGAGTCAGAATGCTGTAAAAGTAATGCTGAACGAATGAAGCCACACACAAAAGAGTATGTATTATTTTATTATCTCGGCTATACAAAGTGTCTCTAAGGCTCAGCTCTTTAATTGGGATGCTGCTATCACATGGTGTTTTGCTTTAAGAGAACTCGTTATTTGCAGATTTGTGATCTGTGCATACTCCAATAAAAATTAACTTAAAATCCCATGAGTCCTGGAAAAGAAGTTTCAGGCCCCTACAGGAGACAAGCTCTGCAAAGGGGATGGAGCCTGAGACAAGAGAGTCTTCAAGATGAATGGGATCCCAGAGTCAGCGTCCTGTCAGCAAACTGTCAGGCTTTCAAATACTACAGTCCTCATGCCAAGCTTATTTTTAAAAGACAAGGCATGTTCCAGCAAACATAGCAAGAACCTTAAATCTCTGCTTCAAGAAAGTGCCATTAGCCCTTTTTCCAATGTGCAGATGTGAAAGGATTTTCTCTGTACCAGCACACAGCTCAGAGCTGTTGAGATCATTCCTAAGTCAGTCAGCTTTGCATCACTGTGACAAAGTACCTGAGAATAATACTTTAAAGGAGGAAAGGTTTGTTTTGGCTCATGGTTCCAGATTTTCCAGGTCATGGTCAGCAGATTCCACCACTTTTAGGCTTGTGGCAAAGAAGAAACACTATGGCAGAGAATGTGACAGAAAGAGGAAAAATGCTTGCCTCATAGCAGCCAGGAAGCAAGGACAGGGAGAGGGAGAGAAAGAAGGGGGCTAGGGACAAGGTACCTTGTTCCAGGTTACACCCCAGTGACCTACTTTCTCCAACCAGGCCTCACCTCTAACAGCTCATTCAGTAGATTATTAACCCATTAATAAGGTTAGCATCCTCGTGATCTTATCACCTTCCAAAAGTTGTCTCTGAACATGTGAGCCTTTTGGGGGACATTTAAAACCCAAACCATAAAATTTCTATGGCTAAAGCACTGTCCATAGGTCATTTTAAATACCATTTTTAAAGGCATTTAGGGCAACGAGGACTTTTGATCTACAGATCTTTGTCAGTACTTCCTGAACTAAAATGAGAATTTCTTTGTTCTTTCTTTCTTTTGGTTTTTCTGAGATAGGATCTCATTCTGTTAATTCACACTGGTCTTGAACTCACTATGTAGCCCACGTTGGCCTTGAATTCATAGTGATCCTCCTGCCTCAGCCTCCCCAGTGCTGGGATTGCAGGCATGCGCTACCACGTCTGGTTCCATTATTTTTAATCTTGTTCCGTGCCTCTAATATTTACTCTTATCTAACAAAAATCTAAAAATGAGTTACTACGAGTCTTTATGCCACCTGTATGACTTTTAAAAGGGGGCGACTTTATCTTGTTTGTGTACTATGAAGTAAAGCTTACTTTCTCAAACTAGTTTTTCTTCTTTTTATTACAGAAGGGCATAAGAGTTTGTAAGATCCCATTCTTCACGTACAATTGCAATTAAAATGTACACAATTACAAAAGAAAACCTGCCCCTCTCCAGGAGGTAAAAAGACAACTATGTCAACTTTTCAGGTACTTTGTGCATTGCTACTATTTTGGCTTTAAGGACCTCAGTTGTTTGGGTTTATTTTGGTTTGATTCTTAACAGTTTTATTATTATTTCTCTAACAGAAAAGCATGTTTTATTAATATATTTATCTGTCAAACAGTTGATTTAGACATTAGAGTCAGAATTTCTTTTCAAATAAATTTCTTTTCAAATATTTTTCAAATAAAATCTGAAATTTAAGGGATAAGTTTATCTAATAAATTCTACCCACGTACCTGTTGACACATACATATGTAGATGCAACAGACTCAAAGTACATATATTTTATATCTGCAAAGGGGTGTTGAGTTAATGAAATCATTTACTTTCATTTCTCGAGCTTCCTCTTCATAACCAGAGAAACTGTTCTCAGCACACTCTGCCTACCCTGGGGCTTTTTCTTTTGCATGCTGTCCCCTCAGGAGCTGTGCCATCAGATTATGTCACTTAGTTTTTATTCTCATCAACCAGAGGCTGTAACCACAAATGCCTCCAGCTACTTTTCTTTTGAACCCTCTATTCTCTGAAATAAAATTTCTACAGAAAATCCCTGCATCTTCCAATAGGTCAACCATGCCTCCTCTGAAACACCTGGATCGGAAGCTGGGCCTGGCTGAGTTTCCAAAGTCTCACTTTTCCCCCCTCATTTTAGAACAGGAGTATTTCAGTAGGTATGTCACATATGACTCACTCCAGCAGCATTCTGTAATCCAGAGCACTATTTCAGAGGCTGAGGATATAATTAGTCACCTCAAGATTGTAAAGAGCTCCATGTCACCAAATGGGCTCATTCCAGTCAGGTTTCTTGCCAAATGCTTTGCAAATACTTCTGTCTCTGGATTTCAGAGGCTGTGGACTCGCATTGGAAGCAATCAGAATGAGTTTTTCAGCTCACACATTGAAGCAATCAGAATGAGTTTTTCAGCTCACACATTAAAGGTCCAAGGCCACCACTCTTTCAGCAAATAAATATCGACCATCAACAACATGCTAGGTTTGGTGGGTGTAATGGTAAATACAAAATAGAATCTCTGACTTGAAAGACCACGTCATCTACAAGGGAGGTGGACAAGGAACAAGCCAGGACACCACAGCACAGTGGGGCACAGAAAAGCACGAGGCGGCGGCCCTGGCCCTGTGAAGACAGCGTTTTCTCACCTGTAAATAACTAAAGGAAACTCATTCTGCATCTTACTGTGAGGGTAAGAAGGCCACTGAAGTCCTAATTTTTCTTAGCTCAACTATTCTAAGGGTGAGATTTTTGTTTTTGAAACTTTTCAATTATGAAATTCCTTTAAGGAAAAAAGTATTTTTGTTTGTTTGCCCATATTGTGCTGGTCTTTAGTTTAAGATGTCTATAAGGCAAAGTCAACCCACGCCATTCACAAATTCCATGTGAATTTGAGTGCTTGCTAAATTATCTGTAAGCCTCAAGTTGGCATCACAGTGCCTTTGTGATCACTCAAAAGCTGACACAGAATGGTGACAAATGTGACTTCCCTGATGCCCATGTTCCCAGTGGAGGTTACTGTGACCTGTTTATAAACTGAACTATTTCTGCGCACTGGGCAGGGGAAGGGGGGACTAACTGCCCTGCCAACTTGTAAATGAACTCATTTTTTCATTTTTATGGGCTTTTCTTGAACTCTTGATTGTGAGCAGGCAAAGGAACATGGAAACTCAGAAGGCTGCAGTTCTGATTCAAGCTGGCCGAGTCCTGCTGGCAACACCTGGACCAGCAGCAGCATCCCCTCGAACTTGGCAGAAATAGAGAATCTAAGGCTGAATTTCAGCCCTACAAGGTTCCTAGGTAATTCCTTTGCACAAGGACATATGAGAAGTGCTGCTCCAGACACGTGTGACTATGGTCACAACACTTTTTTGACTCTGTATTGTGGATTCTTCGATCTGATCAAATATCTGGAGAGATGGCAGTGGGGTGAGGGTCCCCCAACCTCCTGGGTCAACTGTTGACGTGGACATTTGCTATGACTTCGTATCTTCTGTAAAGGGCAGCTCGGACACTGCCACACATCCCTCACACTGGAGCACAGATGTGAACCTCCAGCCCACATTCACTCATCAATCTGGGCCTGAGGCGAAGGATACAGGAGCCCACTCCCACCAAAATGGCTCCTTAGCTCATGAGTTCTCTTCTCAGGTTCTTCTTCTAGCCTACACTGATCCTGAGG
>RJWT010018500.1:0-18839 GCA_004365215.1 Cuniculus paca
TGAGATGTCTTATTTAAGAGGAAAGAGTGGGCAATCTTAGTTATCATGGCCCTGAAGTGATATATAGGTGATTTGCTTGTTTTCTCTAATAGCTTTTAATATTCTGTTCTTATGTTGAATTTCTGGAACACTGATAATTATACATCTGCATGTTGATTTATTTTGGTTATGGCTAGTTGGAGTTCTGTATGCTTCACTTATCTGTATGTCAGTTTCCTTTCCCATGTTTGGGAAATTTTGAACCATGACTTCTTTAGATATTGATTTTATATCATTTGTCTTCTCTCCTTCTTTTTCATTTACACCTATCAGTCTTATATTGTTTTTCTTTGCATCATCTTGCTGAATTGCTATTTTCTGCTTCCTTGTTATTTTTAAAAGATGTTTCCTTTTTCCTCACTAGCTGCAATCATGTCTTCAAGGTCTGAAAGTCTATTTTCACATTCATTGAGGTGGCTTTGCCAGCTTTCAATGGCATTCTTGATTTTCTGGATATCTTTTTGAATCTGTTTCATGCATTCTAATTCTTTCTTGTATTCTTCATTCAAGGTTTCCATCCTTTTGCAGTGTTCCTCTATTTTTCCAACTATATCCTATTTAAATGTGCTTAGCATTTCTTTAGTTACATTTGTCACCTCTGGTTTTACCTGGGAAATCATTTCTAATCTCAGTTCCTTTAAAGTTTCATAGAGTTGCTTCTTTACTTCAGTTGCTATCATTTCAGAAGTTTCAGGTGTGTGCCTCATATCTTCTTCTATGTCTGTGTCTCTTTGGCTTGTTTGGGAAGGACTGGAGGTGTAAGATTGCATTTTGCTCTTTTGTTTTGTCATTTTCCTGTATTCCACAGTGGCAGGTGAATCCAACGTGCACAGTTGAGGTGCCAAGGCTAGGTGAAACTCATAGTACACACCTTCAGCTCCAGCCAAGACTACCACTGTGGCTGTTTTCTTGCTGGGCAATGTCTAGGAAGAGCCCAGGCAGGACACCAGAGAAGCTCTAAATGTCCCAGGCTGATAGGGCATGGGCACAAATTCCTACTGCTCTGGTGGCTGGGCCCTAGGTGCATGGCTAGGTAGAATTCGCTGTGCATGCCTTCAACTCAAGCCAGGCCCCGAGCAACAGCTGCTATGCTGCTCCAGGTGAATGGGTGGGGCCCAGGCAGGAGCCCAGGGATGCTCCCAACATCCCCGGCTGAAGGAGGATGGGCACAAATTCCTACTGCTCTGGTGGCCAGGTCCCAAGGTACATGGCTAGGTGGAATTTGCTGTGCGAGCCTTCAACTCAAGCCAGGCCCAGAGCAGCAGCAGCTATGCTGCTCTAGGTGAGTGAGTGGCCCTCCCTATTATTTTTTACGATAAACCATGTCAGTTAAGATAGAAGCCACATTTTTAAGAGAAATGTTCTCTATAGTAAAATTTCTGGTATCAATATTTATTGTGAGAGTGGAAAAGGAGAACTGAACAATATTCCCTGTAATTTAAGTCAGTTCACCAACATCATCCCCAACTGACAATATTGTGAATTAATGATATGATACAATTGGAGATATGCACAAATGAGCACATACTAGCATGTAGAAAGTATTGAAAAGTGCTGTCTGGCTTCAGTGCTGATAGTCAATAAGTCTAATACATGACACCAACTGTGTAGATTTGGATGAAGGAAAACAGAACCTGTGAAAGAAAAAGTGATGTAACAGAAAACACAAAAAAGGAACAGTGAGTTACTGAGTTCAGATAGCACTTTTTGAGAAAGATTCTCAATGGCATTGTAAAATTTTGTGTGTTGTAAAAAAGCACTAATAATTACCAGCACAACACAAAGTTTTATAAAATATTTGACTACCTTAATTTTGGGGACAGACTTATCATGAATAACTTAGTGGTTTCACTGTAGATTGTTTTCATTCAGGAAACTGACAATTTTCCTTACATGATGTCATGATACTGATGTTAGATTACATAATGGTTCTCTGCAATACGTTTTCCCATGTATGTGTGCCAATGTAATATTCTTTTATGGAAATGTACTCTTTTTTGTTAGTCTTTTGCTTTTTATTAGACTTTTATTAACTCACTATAGACTGTATACAAATGTAATATTTACTCATGGGGAGTCAAAAGATACACATTTGATTTCTTAACTCTCTCCAAATATTTTCCTTATAAAACGAATCTGAAAATTATTACCTGTAAAATATTCATTGTGAGTAAAATTGTCCTTACAAGCCATACCTTGATCTCCTTGTCTTGTAGTTCAAACTAATGTATTATCTTGTTGTTAAAACTAACATATTATTTCTGATAATATAAACAAAAAAAGAAGACAAAGGGAAAGGTGATTCATGTGGTACAGGAGACTTTACACTTAAGAATCAGGGATCAAATTCTATTAAAATTAACTCATAACAGTAGCTTCCCTTCTTCAAGTCCTGCAAAGTGATGAAAAAAGAAAATTTTTTAAAGATCGTGCTTACAGTGAATGACTACCCAATTCAAAAACCAACAAAAAATAAAAACTGAACTCTGTCTTTTTTCCTCCTTTTTCTTTTCTAGAATTTCTTCATTTAAAGATTACTTTAATTTTTTTTTCTATTCTAGAATTTACCCATTTTAAAATGACTTGGGGACTGGGCATGGTGGGGGGGGTCCCTTAGTAGTGTAGTGGTAGAGTTTTTGCTAAACATGTAGGAGGCCCTTCATTTGATTCCCTTGGAACCTAGGAGTAAAAGAAGAAAACATTTTTGATTTAAGAAAGGGTTTGTCTTTTAGAGAGAATTATGCAAGTAACTAATTACAATTATAGAGAAATGGTGCAAATTTTTTAGCATTCATTTTGGACTTAGAATAAATAATTTCCACATGCTATTAGAGTAAATATTAAGGAAAACTCTGTGATATAAAAATACAGGACTTGATTTTAAATAACAAATAAGATTGACACATTGACATGAAAGAGAAGGTATGCAGGCTCAGAAGTACTTGAAAGAAATACAAAGATGACAATATAACTCATTATGTCAGGAGCAATAGAAACTAATTCAGTGTGACTGGAACCTAGCTTATTTGGAAGAATAAAGGGCCAAGTCAGGGCAAGTACATAGGTGGTTCAGAAGTCTGGAAGAGTGGGAAAGTTAAGCAGTTTAGTTTGTATAGGTAAGGGCTAACTGCTACAACTTTTGTGGAGAAGAGTCTTAGACTCTGTCTCATAAACTAATTCAAACTCATATTAGTTACCTAATATTAGCATGCTAATATTAGTATGCAAACTATTATTAGTATGCTAAGTTAGGACATACAAGATAAATTATTGAACATCACTCCATTTTTCCTCTAGGGGCTTTTATGGACTGAATTGTGCTTCCTTAATAATGCTAAAGCCCTAGTTCCCAGGTGGTTTGGAAATATGGCCTTTTAGGTGTTAAAGTTAAAGGAGATCACAAGTATATAGTCATGATTCATTATGGCTCGTGTCCTTCTAAGAAAGAGCAGTTTCTGCTTCTCCCTTCCTGTCCAACCTCCCTTTTTCCTCCTTGTTCCTAGTCTATAAAGTCTCTTCTACCACACTTAACACCCTTCCTTGTTTTATTTATCTCTGAGGCTCTGTATCACCAACTGATATCCTACAATGTTTACTGATTGATTTGTTTCATTACTTTAAAAGCTATATGTTTGGTGAGATAAGAAATTTTCAATTTTCTTTGTTTGGCTTTCATCTGTTTTTCTCTGGAAAGTAGCCATGCAAATTCTGTTGGACATATACTAAGAAATCAACTAGTGTTAGTTGAAAGGATAAATTGACTACAGATAAAAAGGAAGAAAGAGCACAGATAAAAATAAAGACAAAGATAGTTAAAATAGCCATGGTGATAGTTAAAGACACCATTTCTGAAAATGTTGAATATATATATATATATATACATATAGTTGTTTTGGGGGTTTTTTTGTTTGCTTTTTTATGAGAAGTTGTTGGTTTGGGGCATAATCTGCTGTTTAGCTTTGAATATGTTGATTTCTGAGAGGCATTAATATTTCTTTGTGGTTTATACAGTGGGAAAGATGTATCTAGAATCCCAACGAAAGGTCAGACTGACAATTCAATATTCAAACAATATTTTTATTCAATATTTAAACAAAAGAGCACTTTTTAGAAAAAATGGTCTTTACACTATAAAATCATAAATAACTATTAAAAATATAAACAGAATTCTCAATGATAAATTAACCAGCTTCTGTTTTCCATGAAATTAAGCTACACATACACATATGCATACATATATGCACGTATACAGTTTATGTATATATACATATATATTGAAAGAGAGAGAGGAGGGAGAATTGCTTACATTTTGTTTTTTGAATTTTTATAAAGGATATTATTAGTCTTCTTTGGCAAGGAATCTGAATCAGTGGCTTAGGTGTCTGCAAACAATCTTAAAAGTTAGGAAATATACACCAACTACTGTAACAAAAAAAAAATCCATTGTCAGTAGACATCTGGAGTCTACATGTCTAGAAAGAGAAAACCACCAACAATATCTGGAATTTGTCATCATTTTCAAAGACAATCCTTATCATGCAAAAAAAGGACATTTTTCTGTCTTCCCTCTGTCAGCACTATGGGTAAAACTCAAAGATTTCCTTTTCATTTATGTAAAGCTGCATCAACTCTGAAAAGGGAAAGTGAAACAAGAAAAACCACAATATTTGTAACTTCAAACTCATTAGTTAACTTCAGATTAACTTTAAAACAAGTTTATTAAAGTAAATCTTAATGAGCCTAATTCTTTGCACAGATAGTAGAAAGCTAAATTATTTTATAAAAAACTCAAGTAAGTTTTAAAATATTTTGCACAATAATTATGATCATGCACTTAAATTTTCTGAGAATAAACTATTTAAAATGTCAAGTGGGTAGAAGTAGAGAGATAGCATAATGAAATTGCTTGGGAACGTGCTTTAGATTGGCAGGAGAAAAAAGGAGGAGAACCAAGTTTTATCAAGCAAAAGAGTTTCTTTTGCTGTGAATTCTTTGAAGTGAGAATCCTCACAACAGTGGAGCACTCTTAAAGATTCAAAAAATCAGATAACTTGTCACATTTTCTTGAGTTGGAAGAATTAAATAGTAACTGTTAGTTCACAAAGGTAGAGATAGTGGAGTTATAAGAAATGAATTTCCTAATTTGATACTATTCAAATGAAAGCTTGTGCATTATTAGACCAAATGAGTGATTTTTTTGAAGTTAGGTAACTAACTGCAAGCTTTTATCATTCTTTTTTATCCTCAAAGTTGGTTTGTTTTGTTTCATTTTGTTTTGTTTTTGTTTTGTTTTGTTTTTAAACAAGGAGTTCCTTGGCAGCTGCAATGGAGATTGCTACATATTAAAAATGTTGAACATTAAAAAAAATCCTATATATTTCAGGAAAAATAAAAGACCTCTAAGGATTTTAAAGAAACATAAGAAGGCATAGTTATTTCAGGAGAGCTATAAATTTCTAATTAATAAAAGAAAGAATTCTATTTAAATCATGGATGATAGGTTTGGGACATCTCATTTTGAAATGCAATTAGTGAATTGTGCCAAGAGAGAAACTTAAAACTAAACATGTTATGAATTTCAGAGAAAAAAACAATGTGCAACTATCACATTTTTTTCATATAGATGTTTCTGTATCCCCTGAGAATGTTTTCAACAACCTCAGCCAATAGAAAGAACCAAGCCAGTTAGTTTGAACTAAAACATAGTAAAACAAATTCTCCCAGAAGCAGTGAATAATATGAGTTAATGAGTGAGCTACCCTACTTTTTTCTGGTTTCCTATCACATAGAGCATTGTTCTCTCTCCTTTGATGTTTAGTCTATGAATTTTCTTTTGAGTTAAATGTGTTTCTTGTATAAAGTATATTCATGGATCCTGTCTCCTCATCCACTCTGCCTGTGTACTTTTTATTAGCGAAATGAGGTCATCTATATAAAGGTTATGGCCAACAGGCACTGACTCATCTCTGCCATGTTATTTTCATGCCTGTGGCTCCCTATTTTTCCCTTTCATTCAGTTGTCTGGTGTGCTCAGTGATTGCCCTTCTGCCACTGTTCCTGGGACTGTGATTATTTTTTATCTCTCTCTAGAATGTCCTTCAGTATTCTTTGCAGGGTTGGTTTAGTGGTCATGAATTTCTTCAGTTGTTCTTTGTCATGGAAGTATCTCATTTCTCCATTAATTTTGAAAGAAAGTTTTACAGGGTACATCAGTCTGGGCTGGAAGTTGTTTTCTTTCAGGACTTGCAATACTTCACTCCAGCCTCTTCTTGACTTCATGGTTTGTGTTGAGAAGTTTGCCATGATTCTGATGGGTTTGGCTTTATAGGTCATCTGTTTCTTTTCTCTAACAGTTTTTAGTATTCTGTTCTTGGGAATTTCTGGGATCTTGATTATTATATGTCTGGGTATAGATTTATTTTGCTTATGGCTATCTGGGTTTCTATATCTGACTTATCTGAATGTCACTTATCTGAATGCCACTTATTTGAATGTCAGATCCTTTTCCCATGGTTGGAAAGTTTTCTGCTATTACTTCTGTAAATAGACTTTAATGTCATTTGTGTTGACTCCTGCTTTTTCACTGACATCTATTATTCTTAAGTTATTTTCTTTGCATCATCTTGTGGCTGTTGAATTGTTATATCCTGGTTCCTCATTATTTTTACGAGGTCTTTCCTTTCCTGATCAGAAGCTGCACACCCGTCTTCAAGGTCTGAAAGTCTATCTTCAGTTTCTTTCAAATGGTTTTGCCAGCTTTCAATGAAGATTTTAATTTCCTGTATATCTCTTTGAATCTGTTTCATGTATTCTAAATCTTTTTTATATTGTTCATTCAAGGTTTCCCTCATTTTCCTATGCTCCTCTAGTTTTTTGATTCATGTCTTCTTTAGAGGTGCCTAGTAATTCATTTTACTATGTTTTTCATTTCTTCTTTTATCTGAGCTAGTATTTCTGTTCTAAATTCTTTTATAGCCTCATGCAGTTGTTTCTTTCCTTCAATTGACATCACTTCAGAAGCTTCAGGTGTGTGACTCCTGATCTCTCCCCTGTTTGTATCTCCTGGACTTGCTCTGCTTGGGTTGGAGCCCAGAGACTGCCTTTTGCCTCTTTGCCTTGATGTATTCCTAGTTTCTTCCAGACAAGCAGGTAGTGGGGTCCCAGGCACTTCCTGCATAGGCTACAGTTTCTCTGAAGCTTGACTGTTTGGTTCTCCTGGCCAGTACTGGCTATTGGTATCCAATGGGTGAACTGGTGTGGGGCTGGCTGCTGCTTTTCCCAGCCTATACTGGCTCCCTGATGGTGACTGGAGTGTGCATGGGGTCAGGGCTGGCTGCTGCCTCCTGGACCTGAGCTGGTTACCAGCTGGAGGCCTCCCTGATGGTGGCTGGAGTCTATAATTATTTATCTGAAATTGGTGAATGCAATCACAAAGTGTTAAAAATAGTAGAATTTTTGGAGTCTCACATGACATCACTTATTCTTCACATCATATATTCTTCACTAACTGCTCTTCCTTTCAGTTTATTGCTCCAATTCCTTTAATTTAAAATTTAATATTCAAGTGACAATTTCCATAGTCATTTCCTGTAAATCTTCTTTCTAATAAAAAAAAGAAAGACTAGTTGATCATCTTTTCCTCCATTTTGCATAGGGAAAAAATTGGGGTGATCATTATTTTTCAAAAGTTGACCAATCATGAACAGCTGAGGGACTGGATGTGCAGCTCAGTGATATATTTTGTTTATCTACCTCACAAAAGGCAGTAGATTCAATCCTCAGGCCTGAAAAATTATAAACTAATAATAATAATAACAATAACTGGACATGCTGTTGCCTTCCTGTAAACCCAAGACTCAGATGCTGAGGCAAGAGCAATGCCAGCCAGTTTGAGATGAGCCTGCTCTGCATAGTGAGTTCAAGGCCAGCCTGAGCTGCATAGAAAGACCCTGTCTCAAAAAGTCAGACAAAAATAAAAAGCATAAATCATTTCCAATTTTATACAGAGTACACCAAAAAATGTATACACATTTCAGGAAAGGAAAAACTTCTATAAATATTTTAATACTAAATTTATTTAGGCATCATGAGATAAATACAAGTTACCTTTGGCCTCTTCAATTACAAGAGGTACTCAAAGTGCTAATCATCATTTCCCAAATATTTATTAGTGTGAAGAACTGCTGCTTGGGTAACCTTGGTCACTAAGATGCAGCACATGCATTTTCAATTTCTTCTCTAAGAGTTGTCAGTGTAGTGGGCTTTCTTTAATATATGACATCCTCTAGGTTCCCCATATGAGAGTAACACCAACTATTGAGAAAACATCATACTATTTTTTCTTGAAGCGTGTATAATTTTTTGTCTGATTCAGTATTATTTCCATATTGAGTTCTAGCTGCAGCAGTTAGCAAAAGCATCTAGTTGTGGAATTAAGCAGAAATGAAAGTAGGCTTCAAATGGGAAAAAGAATAAGTCTACTGTGTGTCAGACAAGTCTGAATGCTAGCAGCACCCCAATGTCCCACTTTTCCCAAAACATCTGCTGCTTTGCTTATAGCATCACTACCTATTGTGCTTTCCCATGTCATTCCTGATGCTCTTTGCAATTTAACAGAAATGTCTCACTTCTGGGATATCACTCTTCTCTCTTAAACACTCTATTTATAGACAGGAGCTCATTTCTTTAGCACCTTAATGTGTTATTTATTTCATTCATAGATTGAGAGAATCACACTGTAATCACCTTTTTAAAAATATATATCACCAAAAAAACCACATCTTTCCTGAAACTTCCTAAGAAACACTTCCTATAGACTGGCAAGAGTCTGTCTACAGTTGATTATCCCAGTATTTGTAGCTACATCATTTCAGTTATTTACACATATGCTTATATCCATCAAAAGAACTCTACGACTATAAAGGTTCAACCTCATATTTTGTTATTCTTTAAACTTAGTGATTAGGACATCTCCTGGAATTCTTGAAAATGAAGAAATGAAAGAAAGATGGCTGAAGAAACAAATGAGTTATGTGCTTGACCAAGTGGATACTCAGTAACCTTTTGGGCTATATAACGATAATTCTTCACATGTTGGTGTAAGCCCTACTAGCTACATTCTCAGAACACTGTTCTATAGTTACATTTCATTTCTGAGGAAAACAATATGTTTTTCCCCCTATTAGGTTGATTGTTGATAGTTATGTTCAACTAAACCATGTTACAAACATTAAAATCCATTCTCCACTAGTCTTCATTACCTTAAGTTCTACAAGCTCCAGACAGTCTGGAATTGATTCAATTCTTTGTTCTGTAGGAGAACATAATATTTAGAGCATAAATGATTAAAATTAAACTAATATTTTACCTGGAGTTTGTAAGAAACCACCTGGTCAGGGTTTGATCAATACTATAAGGAAGCTTTTCAGAAACAAAACCTACTACAGTAACTTCATTAGGTGACCAGTTACTGAAAGAAAATAAGTTGATACTTAGGTCAAAGAGACTTCTCTTAACAGAAAATTCTACTTTCTTGAATCAAAAAGTACAGTTGTGATTTATGTTGGGGAACCTGAGGCTTTAGGCATAATGTGGGTCAGCTATTAGATAATATCATAGAATTATGTCATGGTTTGAAGAATGGTACTGAGTGTCAAAATGCAATACACATAGTTTTTTTTTATTAAACTATTGAGAAGTCATAAGATTAGGAGAAAGTTGAAGTTGCAATGACATTCATATTAATAATTATGATTTATTCAGTAATAGGTACAGACAGTACACTATATGTCAGGCAGTATAATGAACACTGAAAAAATCTAAGAAAGTTAGCATTTCTCCTTAGGTGCTCTCATTCTGATGTAGTAAAGAGAGAGAGCAACATTATAAAATTATTATAAAGCATGGAGAAAATAATGCAATTGAGGCATTGCAAGGTGAGGTGAGCTATTAGGAGTGCCATACTTGTTGGAGTGCTGTATCAAGTTCTCATAAAGCTTTATAGAGAAGATAATCTAGCCCAGTCCTTTAAACTTAAAATAAATGAACACATTCTTGGGAAAGACAGGAGATCCCGGAAGGATGAACAAGTGTCAAGGAAAAATCAATGAATAATAATTTTGCAAAATGGAAAACAATCTTATGCAGATGGAGCATGAGATTTCTTGAAGATGATATCAGTTTTGAATATAGGGAAATAAATCTGATTAATTGCACACTGCAATTAACCAAACTAAACATTTTTCAGTAATTAAACCTTACACAGATAAACATGAGGTAGATGTCATGAAGAAGCTTGAATACGCAAGTTAGGGAAACAAATTTTATTTTTGGCACATAGGAATGTTATTTTCTCCTTGTGATGTTCATAGGTTAACTGATTAGGCTATTAAGAGTATGGACTTGGAGGTAGAAATATGTATAGTCACTACATGCTGCCACTTATTATCTGAGTGACTTTGGGAGCATTACCCAAACTACTTGATATAATTCTTTTTAGTGAACAAGGTTACTAATAACTTTATATTGCAGAGGTAATCCTGGAAGGTACCAGGTCCTCAGGAAATGGCAAGTATTATCATTTTTGTCATCATAGTAATGATATTATTATCTATTCATGTTAGCATGTATGTTGTCATAATGATCCTGATTTTGACATTTTCTGTTTGGATCATAACATCATAATATATTCACTAGGCAATCAGGCCAATGAGCAGAGCCTAGGGCCTCTTTATGAGACTATCACTTTTGCTATTTGTTCTTTGGGTCATTCAGAAGATGCAAGAGCGGATCCTCTGTAATATGAGTACAAATTTTAAAAATTAGCATGTGTTTGCAATATGTTACAATTGTGTTCACCTTGGGAAATTGGTACATGTGCAAAATCATCTCAATGATTTTCAATTCCTTTGCCCCACTCCCTATACTCTGCTCCCTCTCGCTTATTTTATGGCCACTCCCTATCACTTCTGGATCCATGTCCCATTAGAGCTGTACTATTTCATTTGTAAAAATAAGAAATACAAGTGTAAACAGATTTTCAAAGTGAAATAATTAATTTGCATTGCTATATTGTATTAAAGACTTATCTTGTAATTGGCAATCTAAGTGCTGTAAAATAATTATGTTTTTCATTCTCAGTACATCCCTGAGAGTTAGTTATTGCTATAGTCCATATTTTTCATGTAAGAAAATTCAGATTTAATATGTTTAAGTATTTCGCTCAAAGTCAATCAGTTAGCAACTGACTGATCTAGAACCTGAATACAGAAAGTATGATTTTATCATTTTAGAATATTTAGAACATCAAAGTAGCACACATTTTTCCTTTTCTTTTCTCTTTTTAGTACATATTTGTAGCAATGCATTTTACAATCATTTTGGAGAGTGGATACATGTATATAATACAACTTGCGTCCTTTATATTAATACCTTCTTGTTTCTCTCTCTCTCCCTCTAATTCCCCTTCCCTCACTTTTATTCTTATTGATATTATTAATCTTAGTTCATGTTTATTGATATAATGTTTACATTCATTGAGGTTATTATGCATCTGTAATGGGTTATCTTTATTCTACTTATTTCTCTTTTTTCTCTCCCTTGCCCCTCACACTTGGTCCCTTGGAATCCTTCCCATTTGCAAGAGATCCATCCCCTTTTCTCCTATCAATCCTTCATTGATCTCTTTGTCTGTATTTTGCTCACTCAAATGACATATATCATATGGTAAGCCTGTGTGTCTGATTTATTTCACTCTAATTCACATACTCATAAGCCTAAACACTGCTCAGGATTTTAGTCATAAATATATAAAATTTTATATAACTAAAATGGAAAGGATGTAAATAAATGCTCCCATTTGCAACTTCATTTTCTTGGCCTTACTCTAGCATGAAGAAGCTTTGGAAAACTGGGCCGGATACTACGATTTTTTTTATCAGCTTTCATGTCCTCATTTTTTTCCTAATCGTTCATTAAGGAATGTTTATTGAACAGGTACACCCTCCAAAGTAGGCACTTTGGTTTCAGTGACATTAAAAGAAAGTTTGCTGACTTTGCAATCTTATAAAATGCACAATAAAAATGAAGCTTGAGCAATAATTATAACAATCTACATAATAATTATGGAACTCTATGTCAAGTGCTTCATAGTAACATAGAAAGATATGAATGATTCTGCCTAGATTGGAATTAAAAATTCTAGTATGTGCTAAACTTTATCATAATGAACCAGTGTTATGAGAAAAACACAACTGATTTTCTAGCTGGGTCATGGAGGAATGTTGAAGTTTAACTAATAACAACATAGATTTCTGCCAGATTACTCTAAAAAGCATATATGTGGATTCAGTTTTAACTATTACATGAAAAATCAAATTCCAGTGCTGACTCTAATTTTGATCAAATTCCAAAATCTCTAGAATGCCTCTAACATTTTTGTCCATTTTAGCCTGTTGTAGAGCTAACCAGAGTGGCAGAATTATGAAAAAAATTTATTGCATTGAGTTTGAACACAGGATCTTCAAACTGAGATTTATCTTCAGCTCATTTTTTATTTTTTATTTTGAGACAAGATCTTGCTGAGTGGACTTAAATTGCTCAGGTGGACTTCAAATTGAGATCGTCCTGTGTCAGCCTCCAAGAGCACTAGGACAGGTCTGTGTTGCCAAGTGCAGCTGGTTTACTACACTTCTTCATGCTTGTGCTTCTTTGTGTGTGTTTTCTTTGTGTGTTTGTGTGTTTATTTGTTTGAAACAGGGCCTCACTTTGTAGCTCAGACTGGTGAAGAACACAAGGGAAACCTTCTGCTTCACCCTGCTGATTGCTGGGATTTAGGTATGCACCACCCTGCCCAACCAGAAGTATCACTTATTTTGTATTTTAATTTTTTAAATTTTCATTTCTTTTTTCATTAGTGTACTAATACCTCAGTTCAAGATGCTCTATTTGCAAATAATTTGGTTTGTGAACAGAAGCATTCAACAAAATTTTGCTTCTGCTCATGAACACTGCATCAGGTGCTGAACACGACTGTGATCATCTTCTCCAGAACTGTGGAATGAGTTACTGCAAGTTTGTGAACTAAGGTAACGTCACACATGCTTAGAGTACATGCAGTTTATAATCATCTTGAGGAGTGATTATATGTATTACAACTAGCTTACTTTAAAAAGTGCAACGCATTTTGTTGGATTTAGAGATAAGCCAGGATTCTTCTGATTCCAGTAGATGATGACTTGACAAATTAAGGCCAAGAGTCTACTGAAATTTTGAATAATTTCTTGAACAATGTGAAACTTGGTTTTTATTTTTCAGTCAGTATTATAGTTAATTGCTGATCTTATTTATATTGCTAAAGAAAAAATGATGCTTGTTCATTACTCCCTAACCTTCCCAATTGAAACCAGCAATAAATACCTTGAGTAAACCAATACTTTAAAAATCCATTAGTTAGTTTGTTCCAAAATAAATAGATATTTATGTAGAAAAGAGCACAGTCATGTTAGTAGATGAGCAAGGATCTTCTTAAACACCAGATGGAAAAGTGAACATTACTTTTGAGACTTTGAAAATTATTTGAGATGAAGGCTAACAATGTACCCTGTACTTCACAACTGTTAATTATTAGAAGGATGAGGTTCTCCTTAGGAAATGTTTAAGTGATGATTTGGTAATACTGACTCTAACTGGAATTCCAAGCCTTGCTCAAGGTTTCTAAAATTGCATATTCAAATTTTCATAGATACAGTAAATTCTTAAGGTACAATGAAGATTGGAAAAATGAACACATAATCACTAGCATGTTCTAATTATACACATATATCATACTGAAACAAAATTAATTTTCACTGTATATGAGAATCAACATATGTAACCATCAAATCACTTATGGCACTGAGGATGGTAATGGCAAGGCTGAAATGAACATCAGATAACTAACAAATCATTTATATTTAAATTTAAGAACATGTTACATAATAATCTTAGTAAACTCTTACTTTACTTTTGATAAAGATAAATCTAAAGTGGAATTTCCAATCTAATTTGCAACCCCAGATTCAGATGCCAGGCTCTTTCCCCTGTATCTCACACATGGCAAGCTACCTGACCAAGGAATTCAGGCGACTGGCTCTTTATCTATATCACAGGAACTAGGTAACTGGCAGAATGCAAATCACACTGTACGACCCTGAATAGGATGTACACAATGAACAGATGGAACTAGAAGTGTGGAAAAGTCCAAAGTAACAATAACAATATGAGCCAACAGGTGGTAAGTTAGGTGAACCAGTGTTGTGTTTGGAGACAAAGACATACAGAATAGAAGCAGGTGAGTGGGACTGACCATTTTCTTTTTTCAATTTAATTCAATTTTTATTTTGTTTTTATCTTTCCTTTTTTCCTTTTCCTTTTTCCTTTTCTTTTTCTTTTTCGTATTTTTTCTTTTTTACCCTCTTTTTTCTAAATGGTTGTAGAGAACTCCTGAAAAAGAAAACTAATTCTGTCCCCCAAAAACAGAGACCAAGGACAGATAATCCCTAGCTTACTCCTTCATTCTTTCTTTTTTACCCTCTTTTCTAGTTTTCCAAAGCTTATGTGATCATCCTCTGTCCTCCAGCTTTACTTCTACTTCCATTTTTTTGTTGCTTTTGTTTTATCTACTATCCTTCTTAAATTTCCCCACCACAGAGTAAAACCACTCAACCAAGGGAAAACACTTTGCCTACAAGCTACTAATTTAAAATTGGCTAACATTACAAGGGAAAGATCTCTTAAAAATAACAAGGGATCAGGAAATAACAATTCAACAGCTGCAAGATGATGAAAAGAAAAACAATATAAGATGATACATGTCAATTAAAAAGCAGGAGTCAACACAAAATGACATAAAAAGACTATATGTAGAAGTAATAGAAGAAAATTTCCAAGCATAAGAATGGAATCTGACATGCAGATAAGTGAGGCATATAGAACACCAAATAAAAATGACCAAAATAAATCTATGTCAATATATAATAATCAAAATCCCAGAAATAATGCACAAAAATACAACACTAAAACTGTTAGAGAAAAGAAGCAGATCACCTATAAAGGCAGGCCCATTAGAAAAGTTCTCAACACAAAACCTCAAGTCAAGAAGAGCTAAAAAAGATTTCCACCAAGAGGAGCTGTAACTATATTCATAATTATTCTGTTAATTCTATTATTTGGGCCATGCATACTTAATTGTTTCTTTGGCTTTATCTCCTCCAGACTTAGAGCTGTATGCCCATCCAAGATGAAACTGTCTGGTGTCTATCAAGGGACTTTAGCTAGACCCTCTGTAGAATATCTCTGACTGCCAATCAACAACTACGACCCCTTTCAGCCTGGAGAAGTCAGATCAGTTGTTGCCCATTTCTCCCTCACGGCAGTTTGGGATTCTTCTTCAGAGGGGGAATATTACAGGCAGCTGAGTTAGTTAGAAATATTATAGGCAGTCAGATAGGGCCAGGCCCTCGAAAAAGCCAACACAGAGGACCAGATGTCTTGTGACCTTGAAGGAGACAGACACCTCCCACTATAAGCCAGATCTCAAGACAAGGCAAAACAAAAACCACTCCATAAGTAGAAACATCATGTATTTACATTCTAAATAGGTATGGATTACCTTGACCATCCCAATCCCCTATAGGAAGAGTCACTGATCCTTAAGAATTCTCACTTGCTATGTGACTCATTTCCCTATTTGTCCCTGATTTGGTCAATTTTACCTGAACAATTAATCTTATTGGTTGACCATAGTTCTATCCCTCCTCATGCCTGTTTACCTTATGAGTTCCCAGGTTTTCCCCATCTTGGACCCACCTAACCTCATGGTTTTACTCTATAAAATTCTCTCAAAAAGCCAGAATCTTTGGCAATGCACTCGGGACCCCTTCTGTCTTTCTCTCAGACAGAAACTTTCTCTGTCTCAATAACTATATCTTGCCTGTTTAAAAAAAAAAAGAAAAGCTTAGAGTGAAGTATTTCAAATCCTAAAAGAAAACAACTTCCAGCCTAGATTGATGTACCATGAAAAATTATCTTTCAAAATTAATGGAGAAATAAAATACTTCCATGAGAAGAACAACTGAAGAAATTCATGGCCACGAAACCAACTCTGCAAAGAGTACTGAAAGATATTCAAGATAGAGATAAAATTGACCACAATTTCAAGAATAATGACAGAAAGAAACCACTAGGCAAGGCAAGCAATTAAACAGAGGGCAAAAGTAGAGAATCAACCACAGGAAAATAACATGACAAATATAAACCAATACATATCAGTTATAACCATCCCTGTGAATGGCCACAATTCACCTATCAAAAGCAACAGATTGGAACAATGAATCAAGAAACAACAATATGTTGTATACAAGAAGCACATTTAACTCAAAAAGAAATTCATAGACTGAAAGTCAAATGATGGAAAACAATACTCCATTCAACAGGAAACCACACACACAAAAAGAGATAGCTATTCTATTTGCAGACAATGTGAACTTTAAACCAAGAATGATCAAAAGAGATTAAGAAGGTTACTACATACTTGTTAGGGAAAAAATTCAAGAGGAAGAGATAAAAATCATAAATACTGTTATGGTTAATACATTGTGTCAACTTGCACAGTTTAGAAGTTTAACTGAGAGACTCAGCAGGGAACCAGGGTTCTTACTTTGTAACTATCCTCATCCTGTGCAAAGGAAGGCAAGGACATTTTGTGAGTGTTACACCCACCCTGAAGGGGGGGTGGTCTGTGTACAATTTGAGGGTAGAGAAGAGGTTTGCGTTTTGCTCCCTCTTTTGCTCTGGCTGCTGCCTTGAAGTGCTGTCCCTGCCTTGGACCCAGCTGATTATGGACTGAAATCTCCAGAAACTGTGAGCTAAATAAACCTTTCCTTGCTTCACTTTGGGTGTCAGGTGTTTGTCTCAGCAACGAAGAAAAGTAACCAAAGCAAATATGTATGTACCAAATATAGGAGCACAAAATTATATAAGACAGCTGTTAATACCCATGAAAAATCAAACGAGCAATAACACAGTTGTATTCAGGGAATTTAACACCCCACTGTCACAAAGAGGTTTATCAACTAGACAAAAATTAGAAAAGAAATATCACAACTGAATCAAACCTGGAAACAAATGAACTTAGTAGATGTTTGCACAGTGTTCCACACAAAAACATCAGAATACACATTCTTCTAAGCTGCACATGAGTCATTCTCTAAAATAGATTGTATACTAGCCTGTAGAACATGCTTAAGTAAATGCAAAGGAATTGAAATTATCCTATGTATATTATCTGATCATAGTGCAAGGAAATTGGAAATTAATGGCAAAAGAAATCACAAAAAAATTCCAAAAAGACATAAAAATTGACACCCTATTGAACAACCAATGGGTCAAGATGAAGTTTAAGAAGAAATTAAACAGTATCTACAATGAAACAAAACTGAAGATACAGCATACTGGAACTTGCAGGATTCAATGAATGCAATACTAAGAAAGAAATTTGTAATGGTGAATTCTCAAATCAGGAAAACAGAACTAGCACAAATAACCTAATGTTGCACCTAAAGCTTCTAGAAAAGGAATATAAAGTCAATTCCAAACCCATACAAGGGAGGACATTATAAAATCAGAGCAGAAATACAATAGAGACTAAAAAAGTAATACAAAGAATTAATGAATCAAATGGTTGTTTGTTTGTAAGAATAAACAAATAAATGAAATTGATAAACTCATAGTCAATCTTATCAAAAAAAGAAAAGAAAAAACTCAAATTCTTGCAATGAGCAAAGAAGTGAGTGAAATCACTACAGACCCTGTGCAAATTCAGTGCATACTTTGAAAATCTTTGCTCACACAGGATGGAAAACACAAAAAGAATGGATATATTCCTGGATGCATATGAATTACCAAAGCTGAATGGAAAAGATAAAGAAATCCTGAATAAACCAATATCAGTTAATGAAACTGAAAACAGAATTAAAAATTTACCAACAGTGAAAAAACCCAGGTCCTAATGGATTCACAACTGAATTCTACAAGTAATTAGTGAATATTTAATGGCAATATGCCTCAAACTCTTTAATGAAATTTAAAGAGAAGCAATACTCCCTAACTCATCCCTGGATGTAAGTATTACCTGATACTAAAACAAGGGAAATACTCGAGAAAAAAAAAGAAAGAATTATAGGGCAATCTCTCTAACAAACATAAGTTCAAAAGCCTACAATAAAACACTATCAAAAAGAATTCAGCAAATTATCAAGAAGACAATACACCCCGACCAAGTGGGATTCAATTCAGGAATGCTGGAGTGGTTCAACATAGACAAATCAATAAATGTAATACACCATAGCAACAGAGCCAAATAAAAAAATAAAGATCATCTCAACATATGCAGACAAAGGTTTTGATAAATTTCCACAATTGTTCATGATAAAGATGCTACAGAAAATTGGAATAGATGATCTTTACCTCAATCAGATAAAAGCTATCTGTGAAAAACCAACAGCCAACATCATAGTAAAGAGACAAAAAATGAAATATTTCACTCTAAAATCAGGAACAAGACAAGGATGTTGACTATCACCACTCCAGTTCAATATAGTTCTGGAAACTTTAACCAGAGCAATTAGACAAGAGACAAATAAAAGAAATTAGGATAGGACAGAAAGAAATTAAATTGTCATTGTCCACAGAGGACATGATACTCTACATAGAAGACCCCAAAAACTCCAGCAAATGATTTCTGGATTTAATATCCAAATTCA
>RJWT010018501.1:0-18828 GCA_004365215.1 Cuniculus paca
GTATTCTTTGACCAAACACGTCACAAAACAATTTGCTAAAAATACATCCATGAAAGCGTGATTATAGCAACTAAATACAGTTTCTGATTTAAAAAAAAATACTCAGGGTACAGGTATTATACTCAGGTGTTACCTAGCCTCTAAAAACACAGAACAGCCAAGATTCAACTCAGGCAGGCTGACTTGGGATCTCTTTTCCTAAACACTCTGCCACAAACTACAAGAACTCAAGGAACCCAAACACCAGATCTTCCATTCCAGGGTGTCTCTATGAAGTAGGGTTACAAAGTAGAAGCTGTAGAACAGTAAAAGACAGCCATGCTCCTTGTCAGCCTCATCCTAATTAATTTGGGGGGGGGCCCTATACTATCTAATGCAAACTTCCTAATTCAAGAAAACAATCCTGTCATTAGCATACTGCTCAGAGGAAGTCATATAATAAAAAAGTACCAAGAAAACTAATAAAAACATTTACTTGCAGTATCACTAGGTTCACTTTAGAGTAAATGAATATACACTGGTCAAGAAACTGCCAACTTCTCAGATTAGTAACTTCAACAAAACAAAATATATTTGTGTACTATTTTATTTACTGATCTCTCTGAAACATGTCAAAATTCATGGCTAATGTAACTTTCCACACTAAAATTTTATTACAAAAAATATTTTAATGCAGTGCCTGCACCTCACTCTGAGAAATTCACCTGTGAAATTACCTTTGGACAGTAAAATCATATTACAGATACAGGATAAATATATAGTTGTGATGGTCATCCTTAACGTTGCTTACAGGGAAAAACGAGCAGGGTACCACAAGAGTACAAAGATTTAACAGCTGGAATATTCTGCGGTCCTTTTGAGAAATTATAGGTGGGAAGTATGTAGTAAGTATCAGTCATATGGTGGTTCAGTCCACCAGAGTAATCATCATTCTGCCCACGCATTCAGATGACTGCTACTGTTCTTCATCACTAAAAACCAGATCCAAAGTCAGTCATTGCAGAGTTTAAATTGGGAAAGCTTAAGGTAAAGCACACCTGTTATTATTTTTAGATATAATTGAGACACTATTAGCAACTAGTACTCTCTGATAAAAAAAAAATCAAGTTAATACTGCGCAGTTAATCCTAGTCACTATATATATTTATTGGTTAGTAACAGTGCAAAGTTTATGCTCCAAAAGAAATATAACAATCCACCAAAATGATTACATTTAACTTTCTCTTAAAGGCAGACAAACTAAATGTAAGAACTTGCTTTTCTTGGTATTTTATTTTAAAATTACTGATGCATATTTACCAGAGAAATAATTATACATTCTGCAAAAAGTTTCTAAGAGAGATGCATTTCTTGTTCAATTACCAAAAAATAAATAATGGTTCTGTAACTGAAAGCATTTATAGTCCTACAGCTCTAAGATTAACATTAAAAAGAAAATACAAAAAATGATCTCTTGGCTTTTGAATAGCCCACTTAGTTACATAAAGTATTTTCTGTTCCAATACTTTCTCAATTTCAAAAGATATTTACTTCCTACAAACAGGACAAAGAGAATCTTTTCAAACTGTCAGTCTGTTTCCATGGTAACGCTGCGGGACTCCTTGGCTACCATAAGTCGCATCAGCTGACTGTGGAACTTCTCAATCTTCTTCACATCTTGAGCTTGATCTGTTCTGTACACCAAACACTGTCCAAAATTTTAAAAGCACACGTTAAGTGAAACTAGACAATGGCAGTGTAGAAAAC
Organism: Cuniculus paca; assembly: GCA_004365215.1. Lineage (NCBI taxonomy): Eukaryota > Metazoa > Chordata > Mammalia > Rodentia > Cuniculidae > Cuniculus > Cuniculus paca. The sequence continues at coordinate 1,747 of RJWT010018501.1, forward strand.
ATATACTTGAGTTAAAATGTTAGTCTTTTCTACCATTGTTTTTCTCTAATTTCTCTGGAGGCTGCACTAAAGAAACCCCTCAAATTCCCAGTCCTCCAGGAATTATACTCCTAAAGACAGTATTTTAGTCAGATGTGCTGGTAAGCTTGTAATACCAGCACTCTAAGAGGCTGAGGCAGAACTATCAAAATTTGAGCCCTGCCTGGGCAATTTAGCAAGACCCTGTCTCAAAATAAAAAATAAAGAAGAAGCTGGGAATCTTTTTAGTGCAAAGACCCTGGTTTCAATCCCCAGTACTACAAAAAACAAAACAGAACAATCAAATGCCAGTTTTTAAATGCCAGTGCTATAGATCAAAAAATATACAAACTACATCAGAAACTGCTCAAAAGTTCCAAATGCCTAGCCAAGTGTACGCATCGTATTATCAAGGGACCAACATACTCTTTTCAAATAAAAAACAGTGGACAGGAGGGCCAGGGATTTAGCTTAGCGGCTCAAGCGCCTGCCTGGTAAGCATGAGGTCGTGAGTTCGATCCCCGGTACCAAAAAACAAAACAAAACAAAACAAAAAAAACCCCCCCAAAAAACAGTGAACAGGAGACCAAGGGAAAAGAAGAGGTCGGATATGATTCTGAGTTTCTCACCAAGTGAAAGACATTTCAACTAAAGGTAGGAAGAGGAGAAGTCAGGTGGAGAAGACCAGACATGTTCCCCTTTGAGGGATATGTCAGCTAAAGATATTCAACAGGAGCTAGACATAAGAAGTTAAATAGGAGCTAAACATACAAATTTGAAGGTAGACAAAGACACAGGCAATACTAGACTTAAGGTACTGCTTCAGAAGAGGTTGAAAAGACAATCAAGGACAGAATCCTGGGAAAACAAACTTTATGGTAGGGCACATCAAAGAAATAATTAGTAAAGAAAAACAAAAGAACAGAAAAAAATTTCAACACAAAAGCCGAGATAAAATAGAGGCACAAGTGCCAAAACAATGATTTCCACCAGTGGTCTTCCTATCAAAACCAGCAAGATACCGAAAATTATAAACTGAGGGAGACCACTGGTTTGAAAATTAAGGCACTGTTGATGAACTTTCACCAAGAGAAGTGTCCATGAAATCTGCTCTGAGAAACCAGTGAAAGAGGGCTAAAGAATGAATGGGCTGCAAGGAAGTAACACCCACTAGATCAGGAAAAGAGCGGATACAGCAGGGATGGAGAACCTGTTAGAGCTTTCAATGACACACACAGCCTGCTGCCCATAGGTTCACCACCACTGGGATGGGGACATCAAATACTCTGTTTACTTCTCACACAAGAAACATGAAACCTTTACTCCCTGATACCCACTTTTAGTATCTATTGTACCCTTGCTTAAGGTGTGAAGAGACGAACTGTTGAGCCATGCCCACGTATTACCTCTCAAGAAAGCAAGTTAAATTTTCTCCTGAGGGTCTGTCTGTAAAAGCAGCTTCTCAACCAAGTGTGATGGCCCATGCCTGTAATCCCAGTACTTGGGAGGCTGAGGCAGGAGGACCACAGGGAGTTCAAGGTCAGTCTCTCAACTACATAGTAAGACCCTGTCTCAAACAAAAGCAGCTTCTAGGGCTGGGGATCTAGCATAGCAGCCTAAGCACCTGCCTGGCAAGCGCGAGGTCATGAGTTCAATCCCCGGTGCCGGTGCCACAAAAAACACACAAAGAAACAAACAAAAAAACAAAAGTAGCTTCTAAAATTAAGTTCTTTATACTGTAATGAAATGCAAAATAAACAACCCAATGGCTAATCTGCATAAATTCTATGTAAATAATCTCAAACAATTGATTAACTCAATTGTACATCTGTAAATACACAACAAATAAAAACATATACTTACAACTAAATCATCTGTTACTTTAATACATAAATTCCCATCAGCGTGCCTATACTTGAGAACCACTCGTGCCTGAAATAAAAATACATATTTAGAAACAATAAAGATGACATTACTCATAAATAATTTAGCCTTTAAACCAGGTGTGGTGGCACATTCCTGTAATCCCAGCACTCAGGAGGCTGAGGCGGGAGGATCATTGCAAGTTAAGAGCCTAGCCTGGGCCACAAAGTGAGCCCAAGGCCAGCCTAAACTACATAGCACAGTGAGACCCTGTCTCAAAAAGACAAAAAAAAAAAAAAATTTAGCCTTCAGATGGACTAAAAAGGATCTTTTTAGAACACCCAAAATACCTAAAGACATCTTTACTGTAATCTTACCATGACTGAAATATTTTGAAAAACAAAACAGGCATTTCAGTTTGTTCCTATTGCTTCAATTTATTTATTTATTTTTTGGTACCAGGGATCGAACTTATGACCTTGCACTTGCCAGGCTGGCACTTACGCCGCTGAGCTAAATCCCCAGCCCATCTACAATTTATTTTTTAAAAGTTAAATATATTGTATTTGCAACTACCTTGAGATGTACTAAAAATTCCCAAAACATAGCCATATTTGGGAAATGTCTGTGAGCCTGTAAGGTAGTTTGGCCTTTCTTGCTGGTAAGTACATACAACAAGATAGCAAGAGAGGAAAACCAGGACCGGAGATATAGCTGAGTGTACAGTGCTTCCCTAGCGTACAGTGCCTGGCTCTTCCCAGTACCAAAAAAAAAAAAAAAAAAAAAAAAAAAAAAAACAATCAGCACAAATGAACAGTTAATAAGTCCAAACCCATCTAAGAAACAGTGCTGCAATCCAGTTCATACTGTCTACTTTTCTACAGTTCCCGGGAGATGGATTCAGACTAAAATATTCAGTTAAACAATTCACAACATGATACATTACTTTTAAGCAGAATTGTACCTTGAAAATAAGACTGTATCAACAACTTTTCCCAAAACTAATAACGTTGTGCACTGAGTGTCACGCTACGTAACACTTTTTTTTTTGTTTTGTTTTGAGATGGGATATCGCTATGTAGTTCAGGTTGGCTTTGAACTCACTATGTAGCCCAGGCTGGCCTTGAATTTACAGCGATTCTCTTGCCTCAGCCTCCTAACTGCTGGGATTACAGGCATGCATCACCACACCTGGCTGCATAATACTTTTTGTACATTACTGTACAGTTAGGTAGCCAAGACATGATTCAGATACTAGCATATTCCTATAAAACCGTACTGATGGATGCAAGCATAGTGTATTGCAGCAGCATCAGGTTTTTGCTAAGGACTATCAGTAACATTTATCCAGCTGTTTACTTTTTGTGCTCCTGAGATTGTAGAAAATATGTTACATATCTATGAAATTTGTCTTGATGAGAGAGAAATGGGAACTCACCAAGAATTTAAGTATTTATACATAATAATGACCAAATTATGTTTAGAATATGTGACCTACTAAATTCAGTTTTATATATTTTAAGAAATTCAATTTTCTACAAACAAAAAGAAACTCAAATTTAAAAATATACTACATATGACAACTAAGTAAAGCTTTAGCTGTCAGTTAAAAGAATACTCTCTGGTTTCATTAGGAGAAATGAGTTAAAAAGACCTATATTTTGTTTATCCAGGGGGAACTTCCAGGCAAAAATCCTGTACAATCTCATAGTATAATGCTTGACTGAAAAAAAACAAAACAAACAAAAAAAACAGGTCTGCAAGGAAAAGGAAAAGCAGCAATCACCAATGTCACAAAATTTTCAATTTCAACAATACCTTCATCATTTCACCATTTATCACACACCTATAAAATAAGCTATTATCGTATCTCTTTAGAATGGTACTCAGAACGTTTTGCTTCTTGTTGCTTATCTTTCTATGGGCCTATTTTTAACTATAATAACAACATGTCTTGGTGCAGAGTTTAAAATGATGCTCATTACAAATAATGTAATAATGTAGAACTGTAGTTACAGGTTATTAGACCAATGCATACCTTTAACACAGTTCTTGTTACTTATTCACTTTATTAAGTTAATTGGTACAGTCGGGGATCTAGCTCAGTGGCCTAAAGTGCCTGCCTGGCAAGTGTGAGGTCATGAGTTCAATCCCCGGTGCCGCCAAAAAAAAAAAAAAAAAAAAGTTAATTGGTACAATTTAGATATGCGTAATGATCACATTCCTCATAGGGAATTTGTATCTGTACATGATATATCTTAGTTCCTCTCTTTTTCCCATTCCCCTTCCCTCTCTTCAAACCCTTTTCCCCTCTTTACCAAGCTTTGTTTCCATTTTATACTTTATTCCTCATAATTTTGTTATTTACTGACGATTAAAAATCTCACATAGTAATCTTGAGTGCAGTTTTCTGAGATTTATTAACTAATTTTCATTTTCTTTCTTTTCCAAAGGTCACATTCATAGCACGCGTACCTAACATAAGCTCCTAAGGGACAAGCTGACTCCTTTGTCTCCCTCAAAGCCTAATCTGACCTGGTGACACGGGGAAGAAAATCACTGGCAAACCTTTTATATAAGGTTTATTCGTTATTCTATGGAATGAGTGTGAACATCCGCAAATTCTCAAAAGATCCCTGACCCCGAAAAGGCTGTGAATGCCTATTCCGGAGGACACTGGTGCTTCCAAACGGACCTCCGAGGGGTGTCTGAGTGGTGGCAGAAAATGACCACCATCTTGTACACACAACACACCGCGACGTCCTGGAGGCGGAGACCCGGCACCAGGACAGCAAGGCGGGAGGGCAGGCGTCCGGCCTCCTCGGGCGCACTGACCGTGGCCTGCGCAGGGCCGCGGATGGGGCCGCGTCCCTGCTCGCCCGCCACACGCCCAGAGTACCCCAGCAGCTCCTGTGGCCTGACCCGGCACCGCTGGCAACTCACCTTCATCGGGTCCGCGAGGTAGAGCTTCTCGGCCGCTCGACTGAACTCCTCCCAGGTCTGGTACTGCGGCATTTTCGCCAGGATTTGGACTCAAGGCCTCCAGTCCGCCAGCCGCCGCAACCGCCCGAAGAAGGCAGTGCCCCGCGTAGTAACAACACCTCTCCTCATTGGACGGACAGGCTGCGCTCGACCAATGGGCGTCAGGGATATTGCCGCCCAGGTGGCCGTGCGGGCGGGCGCAGAGAGGTGGTGGTCAAGATGGGGGCTACAGTCGCAGCGCCCCCTGCAGGACTAGAGGGACGGTGTCTGTGCCCTCCATGCAGTCGACGTCATAGAAAGAGACCTTTTAAATAAAGTTTACTGAGGATTATTTTACACACCAGAAAACACAATTAGATGCACCATGACCCTGGGTATATGCACGTGCCCAACACCACAGTGAAGATGTAGATTGAGTCGAGTGTGGTGATGCACGCCCTTATACCTATAATCCCAGCACTCAGGAAGCTGAAGCAGGGGATTTGCCATGAGTTCAAGGCCAGCTAGGTTGGTTACACAGTGAGTTGAGGACCAGCTTAAACTACACAGCAAGACTCTGTATCAAAAAAAAAAAAGCTGTAGACCATTTCATCATCCCCAGGAAGTTCCTTTTGCTTCTGCATATTTAGTCCCCTTACACTCACCCTTGGTCCCAGGGATATGCTTTCTACTACTTGACTTGGCGCAGATCTGCTTATTTCTGTGTCTGGGTTTTGCTGTGGTTTCCAGCCTGGCCTCAAACTTCTGTGCTCGAGTAATCCTCCTGCCTCAGTTTCCTAAATAGGAGGAATGCAGGTACGAATTTTACAGGGCTGCAGCAGTGGGTCAAGCCTGACCTGAAGTGGCACAAGCCGGGAGACAGAAGACCTCTTAAGGCTACTGTAGTAACACAGACAAAAGAGGTCTTGGATCTGGATTGAGGCACCAGCTTGGGGATGGAGGTGACACAGATTTGAGATTTATTTGAACGATTGGATGTGGGGCACACAGGAGATGAAAGAGTAGAGAATGACTCCTAGACCAGGAGTGGTAGTGAAGCCATTGACTGATATGGGGGAGAAAAGAGGATGCTAGGGAAGACAGTAAGTTCAGTTCTGGCTGTGATAGTCATGAGGTTTCTTTGGTACTTCCAGGTGAGATGTTTGGTAGCTGAGTTGGGAGTCAGTCTGAGAGTTCAGAAGTGATTTGCAGTAGGAGTCTTCAGCAGAGAGGGCAGAGTTAAGCTGTAGTGTAGGGAGAGAAGACTTGGACAAACCCTGGGAAACAGTCACATTGACCATTTAGAGAGAAATCATGGAGTCCACCAGAGAGGCAGAGCAGATTCTCAGAGAGATAAAAGAGACTAGGGTTGTCTAGGGAGTGAGGGACCAAGAGGGCTTTGAGGAGGCAGCAGTCAGTGTATTCAAGGATTAAGCACAATGAGGATCAAAATGAGCTGGCTGACTACAGTTATTTTGAGGTCATGGGGGACCTGGACCAGAGGAGTCTCAGTTGTGTTGGGGTTTACACTGGAACTGCCTCTAAGAGTTGAAGAGATAAGAAATTGATGGCCACTGCTTTATACTGTTATCTAGAAGATATCTGTCATGAACAAAAGAGATAAGATGGGCAAAAGAAGATACCAAGCAAAGAAAGAGTGCTTTTTTTTTTTTTTTTTGTCTTTTTCCAGCACCGGGGGTTGAACTCACTACCTTGCACTTTCCAGGCAGGCACTCACACCACTGAGCTAAATCCCTGGCCCTAGAGTGTTATATTTTAAGATAGAAAGATTTTGGCATCTTTATAACTTTTGTAGAAAGATTCAGAAAGATGGAGACATCAAAAATACAGGAAAAAGAAGAGCCAAAATATCCTCAGGGGAGACATTAAGGGGAGGAACAAAGGCCCAGAGCCATGAAAACAGAAGGTTCCTATTGCCTCTGAGGTAGAGGGGAAGAGAAAAGCGGTGGGTGAGAGTATGAGCAGATAGGCAAACACATGGGCAAGAAGGTACATTCTCTTTATCACACAAGCAAGACCATCTTCTGAGCTGGGTGAGAAGGGGTGGGTTTGGAACCTTAAGATTTGGAAAAGCCATTGTGGGGAAAGAGTGAGAAACCCAACAAAACTCTCAAAAGCTGAAAGTTGACATTAAAGGTGGTGCTCTGGGAATAGCCCTCAGTGTGTCTGTCTCCAGGGCCACCAGAGGCCTGGTCTCGGCATTGAAAGGCGGACACTAGGGATTTTTAGGGTGCATAAAGTGAAACAAAAGGTCAAGAACATTAACAATACCAACAAGAGACTGTTAGGTCCAGGCTACATATGTGGCAATTAGTTAGGCCAAAAGAAAGTTTAAAGGGACAAGGTTTCAAGAAAATTTGAATATAATAAGAAAAAGGAACTGGAGTTATAGCTAAATATTGGAATTTATAGTTTCAGGGGAGCAGTGGTTCCTGATGAGGTTGCATTGTTAGTTGTGTTGTCCACACAAATATTAAAATCACTTGTGTAGGGCCGGGGATTTAGCTCAGTGGCCTAAGTACTTGCCTGGCAAGCACGAGGTTGTGAGTTCAATTCCAGGTGCTGGAAAAAAAAATCACGTATATAAAAGGGAATAAGATGGTCTGTGAGCCAAGGGCCTGAATCCTCAGTTAATGGAAATGGGGTATTGGAAGAAGGAGTGTTTTGGGGTTGGGAGCCATAGAGAACAATGAAAGACTGATTTCCACTGTGAGGCCTCCAGTATCCCAGAACTCAGCCTTCTCCAGCCTCTGAAGAGGAACTGAAATCAAAGTGAGGAATAAGGGGACGGTCTTTGATAATTCAGATGCTGCCAGCTACCCTGCGGGGCATTCTTTAAGTAGGTCATTCTTTTCAGCTGTGAAGACATGGCTTCCAAGAGGCTATCAGAGAGTGTCCTTAATAAATTGCTCACACTGGCACAAGGTGGGAAAAAGAAAAATTTATTTACTTCTCAGTCAATAAAAGCAGGGTCTCTTTAATTTTGTGGTTATCTTTTCTGCTTTATTTCATTTTTCTTTGTTTCTTTTATTTTTGGCCTTGAACTCACAGTGACCCTCCTGCCTCAGCCTCCTGAGTGCTGGGATTACTGATGAGTGCCACCTCACCTGGTTTTTTTTGCTTCATTTCTATATGACATCTCATTTGAGCCTTAAAATACCTTTGCCAAGGTGGTTGTTATCACTGTTTCAAAAAGTCTAAAAAACTCTAGAAGACAAAAATATTTTGGCAACTCCTTTGGTAAAAAACTTGGCCTGACCGCCACTAAAGTTGTATAAATTGTTTATAGTTGATTTGTCCTGCTTGGTATGTGCGATTATAGGGTGGAGCCCACACTCTACTATGTGTGCTATGGAATACATAGCACATACACACCATATTATCTTTCTAGACTATAATAAGATGTCTCTAATGCTAATCTTTTCAACAACTATGCTCTCCTTGGCCCCAATTTTGCATACAACTTCCTCTGAGGCCAATTGGAAAAAATTTCACATTTTAGAGCTATGCTCCTGATTCTCACTATAAATCTGGTTGAAAGCAGCCAGCAGTATCTGTATCCGGACATTGAGTTTCTTTGAAATTTCCCCCACTAGATTATTTATTCTACTACCTTCAATTTCAGCCTCATAGGAAGTCTTCGATGATGGGCCAAATGAAGACAAATTCTTTGCCAGAAAGTAATATACATTATCCCTAGTTCATTTTTTTTTCTAATAGTTTTTTATTTCAAAGAGAAAAAAAAAATTATAAACGCGCCAATCAGAGGGTGACAACGGTGCATAGATTGTGCACATTCATCCCTTAATCATTCATCCAGAGCACAAGACATCTGCATTCAATTGTCTGAACAATGCCCGCACAAATCTTTCCTTTCAATGACCTGAGAGAAATCAGTAGTGTAACTATACGAACTATCTTTTTTTTTTTTGAGGCACTGGGGATTGAACTCACAACCTAATGCTTGCCAGGCAGGCGCTTAGGTCGCTGAGCTAGATCCCTGGCCATTGCGTTTTTGAGACAGGGTCTCACTATGCCGTTCAGGCTGGACTTGAGCTCACTTTGTAGCCCAGGCTGGTCTTGAACTCACGATTCCCCTGTCTCAGCCTCCCGAGTGCTGGGATTACAGGCGTGAGCCACCACACCCAGCTCGAACTATCTCTTTTATATACATATGCATGCTGTTTCTTTCAGTTTCTCACATTAGTGACACAAGATGATGTTTACCCATGTGAGTCGGATTTATTTCACTTACGAGTATTCTCTCAAGTTGCATCCATTTATCTATAAAAGTCTCAAGTTTATCCTTCGTTATGACTGAGTACTATGTCATTCTACAAAATACCACATTCTTTTTTATCCATTCCTCAGTCAACGGGCATTTAGGTTGTTTTCAAGATCCAGCTATTTCAAATTGTGCCCTGTGTTATGATGTTTTTAATTCTTTTGAAAAGGTAACCAGAATGGGAATGCCTGGGTTGAAAGTGAACTCCAGATCTAGTTTTCTGAGATATCTCAACACTGATTTCCACAGTGGTTGCACCAGTCTACACTCTAGTTCATTTTTCAGTAAAGCCCTCATTCACATCTGAAACATCCTGACTCTGGTGTTCTCTGTTTGCTTTCCTATCAGCATTCTGGTTTTCTGAGCTCCAACCAGAATCACCCACTAAGTGAGCTTACAGCATTGTAGATCTTCCCTAGCCAGCATCTTCAAACATTTCCAAACTCCCCCATAAGCCAGTTCCAAAGGCTTCTGAACCACATGATTAGGTATAGTCACAGCAAAGACCCCACTCGTGGTGTCAATTTTCCGTATAGTCACTTTCCCATCACAAAATATCTGACATCACTACTTAAAGGACAAAATATCTGACATCTATCTTTAAAGGGGGAGGGGCTTATTTTGGTTCACAATTTTAATGGACTCAGTCCTTGGTTGGCTGTCTCCAAGGAAGAAATAGAAAGGCATGATGAAGGAAAGCTGCTCACTCCATGGTGGCCAAGAAGCAAAGTTTGGTAGGAGGAGGAATGGGACAAGCATATACCCTTCAGGTCATGCCCTCAGTGACCCATGCCTTCTGACCAGGCCCCCATCTGAACATATGAGACTTTGGGGGGACATTTTAAATCTAAATAACACTAATGGATGTTCAGTCCAATACACATGGCCCAGGACTTTTTGAACTAGATTACTCACTTGCATTTGAGGCCACTGGCCACCCTTTCATCCCTAAGCATCCCATGCCCTTGGACTTTTGGGCCCCATTCTTTCTCATTCCTCTTCCCCCTCTGACCTTCCCTCCTCCTCCTCCCCTGATCCTTCAGCCTTAGAGTCCCAAGGCACCAGGATTTGCTTTGGTTATTACCCTCCAGGTTGCTCCTGTGGGTTTTGGCTACCACACCATGCAGTAGGACTCCTGGACTTAGTCCAGACCTCTTCCCTGAACTTCAGATTCAGATATCCAAATGCCTACCAGGTCCTAAGCTACCCCTGGAATTGAATTTTGGGAGATGAAAACCATTTCTCAGCAAATTTAAATAATATCTTAGCAATAACTGTGATATTTTCTTTCTTTAAACTTATTTTATTATTACCATTGGCAAATTATTGGCCATTTGTATACTATATTTAACCATTAGGAATTCCATAGCTAGTGATTTCAGACTTTTTGCAGTCATTGTGTTGGGTGAGGTATTTTAAGAGCTAATGAGGTCAGGAGCAGACATTAGGGCAAGTTCACAAATACCTATAAATGAAGCAGAATGCATGTCCCAGCAGGGAAAGAGCAGGCTGAGCTCTAAGACTGGCAGTACCTGTATTTGATTTTCCTTCCTATTTATCTCCAGTCCTTTATCTTTTACCAAAATGCTGGTGAGTCAGGCAGGATGGAAAGGGGTGAATTTTTTTTTTTTTTGGTACTGGGGATTGAACTCACAATCTCATGCTTGCCAGGCAGGCACTTAGGCCACTGAGCTAAATCCACAGCCCTTGGGGTGGTTCTTTTTAAGATGGGATGGGTGCACCTCAGAGGTAGAGTACTTGCCTAGCACGCAGGAGACTCTGGGTTCCATTTTAAGCATTCCAAATACAATTAGAAATCGAGAGGAATGACTGACTGGTCTTCAACTCTTCTACTTGACCCTTTGTCCTCTTTGTTTCTGTTGCAAGCACTGTTGCTGTTCTTCAGTAAGAACAGGTGCGGGTCCTTAAATTCATTCTTCCATTAATGACAATAATAGTTCAAATAAAAGTCCTGGTATGCGAGGAATGTGTATCCCTGTGTTTATTTTCTCAAATTAAATGTGTATCCACTGGGAGTCAAAGAAGAGCTTGTTCTTCTTATACTTCCCAGGTTTCATGGATTCAATAGCAGGCAGTCAGAGTAAAACAAACCTGATAAGAGAAGTCAGCTGAGAAACTGGTTTGCCCAGAATTTGTCTCACACTGGGGAAGGAAACCTAAGCAAGCCCTGATGTCTGTGCAGCCCTGGGACAGCTTTGGTTGTGTTCAGCAGAGGGCAGTGGTGCGCAGACAGTCACAGGAAGACCAATGTCCCTGGGCAGAGCAGCCATCCTCAAGGGATGACCATGAACAGTGGACATTCTTTCATGGGAGCAACCGCTCCAATTAGTTTAACCCATTAATTACTTTTTGAACACTTACTGGGGGCCTGTCATATGCCCATACTCTGCTCCTGGCACCAGAAGCTCACAGAACTAAGGAGGGTACAGGGTCCTGGAGGTTCCCCAGTCCGAAAAACAAAAGTCTGGAATGGCAGGAGGGAGTACAGAGGAGAGCTGGCCACAGCAGGGCAGGGTGTGCCAGAGTCTGACCACTTCCTGCCTTGGGTGACAGAGAGCCTAGAGGTACTCTAGTCACAGAACAGCACGATAGGAAGCCTGTGAATCACTAGCAAAGTCTACTGTTGTAGGAGCCTATAGGAGCAACCTACGCCTGACCCCCATCCAAAACTACCCCTGAAATTTTTTTCAGTGCTGGGATTGAACCCAGGGTCTCTTGCATGTTGAGCAAGTGCTGTACCATAGATTAAGGTCCCTGGATTCTGACCAGAACGCTAAGCTGTCTTAGGAATCTAGGGGTTGCCTTGAGGCTGGGGCATCAAAGGCAGAAGCAGAAAAAGAAGCTTCCTAAGAAATAAAGCTCTTCATAAGGCTCAGACACCAACACCTTCTGCCACCACATTTCAGAGGCGTGCAGTGTGTCCAGAGTTCCTGCAGGGTACCTTCACAGACCAGCAGCAAGAACACTGACATCTCACCCTGTGGGCAGTGAATGTCTCCCTAGTGAAGCAGATTTCAGCGGAACCAGCACACTCCAAAGAACTATAGAGTAGAGAACCTTGGCTTCCGCGGATACAGAGGGAGAAAAGCTCCTAGTGAACTGGGGGTCTGGTGGGGGGAGTCCTCAGCCACCTGACCTCTGTGACTGGCTCTGCTGGACACTGGTGGCTAAAGGCAGGGCAGACATTCCTGAGGCTCCTGGCTTGTCAGCTTCATTTGAAACTGATGAAAACAAAACGCCAAAGCCCAGTAGCTGGAAGGAAAGGTTAGGATTCTGCCCCTGCAATCCCATTCCTCAGCATGGTGCACTCTGGCCCAGGCCCACCAGCTCAGATTTCCCCTTTCCCAGGAGCCCTGCACTGCTCAAAAACTCCACAGAATGGCCCCATTGTAGATCAGGCAAACCAAAATAGTAGCATTTTCTGTTCTCTGCCTTAGGGGATTCACCTAAAACCCCAAAGTCTCAGAAGCAAGTGACAATAGAAGTTGTTGTCACAAATGAGAGGCAGGTAGTAGAGAGGGCCAGTGTAGTGGGTGGGACTGTGGAGAGGGAGAACAATTACACAGTCAGTCCATTAACCCAATTAGCAAACTCTGGCAGCAGGCTGAAGGGTGAATGGAAAGGGAACAGGGGAGGGAGGCATTGCTAGGGTGAAAGGGCTAAGAGGGAAATCTCAGTTATTTCTGTGCTGCACCTGTTATTTTTATCATTTTTTAAATGTTCTGGGTATTTTAAAAAACCATGCCCTGGAGCATTTGGAGGAGCCATGTTCACATTAATTAATAAGTCAGATGACATTGCTGCTTGCAGCAGGCTCAGCAGTGGAAGCACTGTGGGTGACCTGGAAACAGTGACTGGAATCTTGATTGATGACAGCTGTCGCATTGTCCGTCCTTGTGTCCAACAAGTCAGTCACTACTTCCCCAGCTTCTGCCTGGTGCAGGAGCTTGCCTGGGTTTTGTCAGAGAGATGGAAGGACAGTATAAGGCACCATCTGTATGCAGAACCTGCTGTAACAGTTGTGGTTAGGATGAAGCAGCAGAGTTCTGCTGAGCCTCTGTTCCAGTTGACAGCCAGTTAAGTGGGGTGGGAGCCAGGATTCTGGAGATGAAAGCTGGACTATGATGAAGAAAGGATGATATGGCCAGGCTTTTACTTATGGGGAGGGTGCTGGCAAAAGCCAAGGAGATGCTGCTTTTCTCAGGCACAGGGTGCTCCTGAGAACAGGGTGTGATGTTTGTGGTAGTGATGCCCAGAATGGGCCCCTCTAGTGGGCAGCGAGGCCTGGACATGTGAGGAGGGTCCTGGTCTTCCCTGTCAGAGTCAACATTTTGGAGACCACCAGGTTGGGGACTGCCCAGGGCTTAGGGCAGCACTGGGGCCCAAGAAACAGCACACTGATGGCTACGGTTTCTGTGGCAGTGAGCAGAGAAGTTTGAAACCTGGTCAACTCTGCACCCTGGGAGACCAAAAGGGCTGGAGAAGCCCAGGAGGGAGGGGGCAATAACACGGCTGGATGCTGTTTGGGTCCTGCCACACTTGCCCTGGGTTTTCTGCTGCCATCTCCCCTTCCCACCCAGCCGCTCTCCTTTACACTATTCCTTCCTCACCGCACCCAGCTTCCATCCATGGTGAAAGAAAATCATAGCACATGTAAAGTTTTGTCTCCAGTACAAACACAAGGTGCTCTGCCCCTCACATCCAGTCACCAACAGAGGGTCTGTGGCCCACTTGCTGCGCCCACTACCCCTCACCAGCTGTGTGCAGGGTGCTGGGCAGCAGGGAGCCCTGCCTCAGACAGCTCTGCCTAGTCAGCACTCCCAGTGTCAGGAGACCCATGGAGAAACTGCCCTGGCTCCACCACAGTTTAAGGAAAATCTTCTTCCCTTTCTGACTAAGGGGCTTTTGTAGCCCTAAGAAATTGGCAGAGGACACACAAAATGAAGTTCAAACTCCTTTCCTGTGGATGTGGCCACCAGTGCCCTCGTGGGCACAGCTTTCCTCTCCTGAGTCTCCTGCTCTTCCTGGGCACAAGGCCTGGATTAGTTTGTGCATGCATTGTGTGTTCTTCACACAGCCCACCTTTCTCAAGGACAGCATCATCTGACCTCTGTGGCTCCCTGACTCTTTTAGTCTTCTGTGATGCCTGGGAAGTTCTCAGGGATGAGATGCCGCTTGTCATGGGAAGCAGAGACTTGGGGCCCCCAGTGGCATGCACAGAGCAACTCTGGACATGCAGGTCTGTGCCACCCTGAGCCCCTGCCTGCCCCCCAGCAGTGCTCCACGGGGAGGCTTCCTGACCTCACAGACCCCGCCCAAGCCCCAACAGGCCTTAAAATGCCTCCCACCTGAGGGGGGGGAGTGTACCTACTACCACCATGTCCCAACTAAATGGGTTTCATATGCTGCATAGCTGCCCTGGGCTGTGTGGCCTCCTTTGCTGAGCTGGGGCTTTGAAATCAGGTACTGGTGATGTAGACTTCTGGCAAGAGCTTTGGCAGCTGCTGCCAGGAAAGAGGCTGCAGGAAGATAATTAGGCCTGGTAATTGGCTGCTTTTTCCTTACAGGCAAAGTGGATGTGGCTGGGAGAAAACACCAGCAAGCTGTCTTACTGCACACCTACCTGGCTTTGGAAGACTCCTGACCCCCAGGCTGTGCCTCTATGTGATGTGGGGTAACTTTTTTGGGCTCTGCTTAGAGAATGCAGATGAAATTTCAGGTGGAATTACCCTGCTGGCTGTCTGAGGAGGACTCAGGGAGCCTGCTGCACAGAACTTCATTGGGGCCTTTGTTTGTGGTAGAGCTGACCTCATCTCCTGAGGTCAGTTTGCTCCTGGGCAGTTTCCAGGCCCATCCCTCAGTTGGCCATCTCACCAGGGCAGACAGGTCACGTTAGATCTCAGTTCTCCACCCTTCAGAGGCAAGGGCTCTGCATTGGTGCCAGTCAAGCCACTGATTCACACTGTTGATCTGGGAGGTCCTGGCCATTTGATTCTGCCACAGCGTAGAAGCTGTGGGTTTGAATTCCAGTGTCCGAGGGATGCCTGCTGATCAAAACCCCACTGGAAGTGTGGGCCTAGAGCTTGAGATGGAACTTAGGCCAGGACCCCAGGGCCTCTGCATCGAGTCCAGGTGTGGCCTTTGGGAGAGCCAGTCACTCAGCATTCATCAAGTTGGAGTTAAGAATCTGTTGCTGTGGATTTTTAATGCCTTGGATAAAAGCAGATGAGACTTGATGAACAGTTTGAGCTCTGGGACCTTCCCCCAACCCCACCCCACAGTGGTGCAGATACAACTAGGGCCTTGGGCACACCACATAAGAGCTCTGCCTCGGAGCTACTCCCCAGCCCAGCTCTGGGGCTAGATTTAAGCAGAGGCTCTCTTACCCCCCTGCCCAGGCATTCACACATTCAGTCCATCTATATAAAGCATATACCATGTGCCAGATGCAGTGCTTAGGGCTCAGAAATAAGGATAAAAAGATAATTCTTGCCCTCAAAGGACTTCCCGATGATGTCTGGGAGAGGCAGGCACTGACAGTGCAGGACGTGAACATGTGTAGACCTGGTGCACATTCCTTTTTTGCTCTGCAGAGGCACAGGGCAAAAGTGTGCCCTGACTGGAGCACACTCATTTCCACAACTGCAGGATGGGAGCCATACTGGTGCTACCTCATCACTTTACGCAGGTCAAGGTGTTTCTTGAAGTGCCTACAACTGTGCCAGCAGGAGCCAGGCTGGCACACATGGCATTTGAGGAGATGTGGTACACCAGGTCTAGAAGGGCATGGGGCTAAGGGGAAGAAGGCATCAGACATGAGCCCAGCACTCATGAAGATGCCAGACATATTTAGTTGGGGAGGTTGGATGGTTGGATGGGTGTCTGGGGATTACAGCAATGTGTTCATTGGATCTGAAATCAGTGTGCCCTTGACGTGTTCCTCTGTAAAGTGGAGCTGGTAGTATTTTCTCTTCCAATCTGGCAGGGAAAAAGCCAAAAAAGCACCATTTTTTTATCTACTGTGTGCTGGACACATATTTTATTCTGAGAAGTGAAAGACATTTTAAATGTATTTAAAATTATAGAAATAGTGGTTAGGAGTTGGCTCTGTGGTAGGGAGATCGTCTAGCACATGCAAGTCCCTGAGTTTGATCCCCAGCATTACAAAAAATAAAAATAAAAATTAATTGCAAAGTGTAAAATACAACATATAGGGTGATTATGGTTTTCTTTCTCCTCTTCCCCACTCTACTGAGACATGGTGGAAAGGGCAGGCAGTACACACTAGGTAACACTTTGCCTAGAGTGACTGTTCTGTTTCCTGAGTCCCTTAGTTCTGACTGTTGATGCCTGGCCCCAGAAGTGTGCAACTTCTTGTGGAAGGAGAATCTGAACCAATTTGAAGCTCAGGGAGCCATGCTGGGCTCCTCAAGGTAAAGTTCATGGGTGACACTATCCAGTGAGGTGAGCACAGCAGTTCCATACAGATTCAGCCTGCAGGGGCTGAGCCAGCTGAGTGTTGGAGCTTGGACGAAGCCGGCAGCACACAGCAAAGGTTAGTAAATGGAGGCAGGTGAGGAAGGTGAGGTGGGGAGTAAAGCTTGAAGTTTGCACTCTGTCAGGAGCCACCTTCGTATGTCCAGAGATTTCTTAGCAAGGCTTCAGAGCTCACTACTGAGACTGAGGCTAGCTAGGCAGCAGTGCAAGGGAGGAAGACTCTGTTCAGTTCCAGCAGGCCACATCAGGGCCTGTTCAGGAGAGTAGCCAGTGCTCACAGTTCACCATCTGCTACCTGATCTCTGCCAGGAAGTTGTGCAATGAAATCTTGAGGACCTTACCCAGAGCCAGAGTGTGGGATCTGTGGCTGAAGCAAGATTCCTGGGCCAATGAGACTATGTCCTTGTGCCCCATGT
>RJWT010018502.1:0-18835 GCA_004365215.1 Cuniculus paca
AGGAAGCACCAGGAGGAGCAGGCTTTGGGGACCCCTGGCCCAGCTGCTCTGCAGGTCACGGAGGCACAGTGCCTCCTCCTGTGCTCTGCTCAGCCACCTTCGATGCTGGCTTCTCCTCCAGGCTGTTCGCAGGCTGGCTGCTGAGGTCCTAGGCAGCATGTGAAGAAAGAAAAGTGGGTTCTTTTGCCCCTGACTCCCCTCCTGTCTCACTGGCGGCCTAGTCTGTGCCTTGTTCCCTGAAAATAAGCCCTAGCTGGGAAACAATCAGCCTTGAGCACTAGAGGTAAAATGCCGGCCCCAATCAGCCCGTCTTTGCCTTGCCTGCCTCACAGAGCAGCCACCTGGCAAGAAAAGAGTTTTCAAGGCTGATCATTTTGCAGCTTGGTCCTATTTTTGGGGAAATATGCTGGAGTGTACCCAAAGGCCCCGCCATGGAGCTACCTGCTTTCTGGCTAGGTCTTATTTTCTGGTAGTTGGTTTGTAAAACATGCAGATCCTGTTTACAGTGTGGGTTGCATGAACACCAGGGTGTATGCAAAATGACCCACCAGGATGTGGGAAGAAATATGAACTTCCATTGTCTTAAATCTCGTCTCTTAAATTTCTTGAATTTATAGAACACTTGGGGAGGGGAGGCTGAGGCAGGAGGATCCCGGGGACCTTGAGGCCAGCCTGGGCTCCACAGTGAGTTCAAGGACAGTCTGCACTGCCTAGGGAGACCCTGACTGAAAAAGAAAAGTGAAAACTGAAAGTCCTCGTCCTCTCCCAAGTTGCAGTCAGGGATTTTGATGTAGCGACCCAGGCACTGTCTGAATTCGAGCTGGCAGCACGTACAGGCCTGAGGGAACATTGTACTCTAGTGTCAAAAATGAACTAAGCAGAAATAAAACAAAATAAGCAAAACCTCGTTAAACTCAGCACCTCCACTTCACCCTGGAATCCATACCCCGTTCCTACTTTTTCCCCACCTGAATATCTGTTTAAAATCTACTTGGGACTGGGGTACACGAGGCCCTGGGTTCCAGCCCCAGCACTGCAAAAAGCAAAACAACAAACATGCTCACACACACACACACACATACACACACACACACACACACACATTTGTGTGTGTGCTGCCAAAGTGAGGCTACACGCTATCTGAAGAGCCCAGAATTCTGTGAGAAAGCAGAAATAATGACCTGGGGGTGTGGTTTTACACGCCTGTAATCCCAGCACTCGGAAGGCTGAGGCAGGAGGATCACCTTGAGTTCAAGGCCAGCCTGGGCTACATAGTGAGTTCAAGACCAGCTTGAACTACATAGTAAGACTCTGTCTCAAAAAGCAAAAAACAAACAAACAGATGTGCTTCTTTAACAACAGATTCTCAAAAAGGTTTCTCCTAACAGCGCAGAACAAGACTCACCGAACGACATTATATCATCACCACAAGACTTGGTAATTAAAAAAACACAATGGTTAAGCAAACCCCACGTGCACAGTGTGATGGTGGGAGATGGAAACCAAAAGTGGACGAGCAAATAACCGCGCAGGCCCCGCACTCTCTGAAATGACCTAAGCAACCTTCGCTTGCCCTTTAGAAAAACTTGTAAAAAAGTGAAGGAGACCAAGGGAGGGGGCGCCCAGGCAGGACCCTGGAGTTACAGCCCCAGCATCTTGGCTCTGTGTGATCTGAAAACTGTCCGAGCCTGGTGCCACTCCGGCTTCTGATCGTCCTAACTTCCTTCGTTACCGGTAAGATCCTGGGGGTGGACGGAAAGACGTAACTCAATAACCCAGGATTTTGGGAAGAGCCCAGGGTGCGCTGGGGGGCGCGTTGATTGCCCAGTGGCAGGCAGCCCGAGCTGGGACAGTGATGATAACCCCATGCGAATCGCTGCACACCCATGGGGAAGCCCCTGCAGGCCTCTCCTCCGAGCCGGCATGGTGGCCAAGGCGTGCGGCACACGGGGTCACCCTCCAAACCACCAGGCAGGGGCACCGGGGACCCCAGTTCTGTGAATGCAACCCCCGTTTCCACTCCCACAGGAGTCTTTGAAATCAGCTGCATTTTAGGGCGCTGCTGCCCCAAATGCAGAAGTCGCTGCTATGGAAAGCATGCTGCTTCGGCCTCCCGCGCAGGGCGTCCTCACGTCTCACTCTGCACCAATGATGGCTGCAAACGCTGCTCTGCCATCACCACTCCCCCAAGACTTGGTGGTCACCAGTGGTGACACCAGCATGGCCAGGCCCAGAGGGACGCACAGGCCGTTGTTCCCCAGGCCAGGGTCCCACGGCCCATCACCTGTGTGAGGTCATAGCGGCTGGTCGCGTGCAATAGGGGATCGCGCTCTTGGCCACAGTGGTCACAGGAGCTGCGCGGTCCACAGACGCTAGGTCAGTGGGGTTGAAACGCGCAGTAGGCTGTGCGAGAACTTAGAAAACAAGACAGAAATGCTGCAAAGGAACCGGGGTCTGCCTCGGCCACCTCCTCCTGAACCTGGGCTCTGACGAGGCAGCTGGTGGTACAGACATGAGGTGGCCACAGTAGCCGCTGGCCAAGAGACGGCAGCAGCTTTCCAGGGCTGACAGGACACCAGTTCACGCAGGCCCCATTTAATCTCTAATTTGAGTTTCAGAACCATTTCTCCCAGCAGGCGTTCTCATTTGTTACGGAAACACCCTGGAGCTAAGCTACACCTTTTCTGTTCGTGCAAAACACGGTGTGTTTTATATTCTACCAAAGCAGTCACATTCGATTTTCACAGTGTCCCCTCGGCCGCCAGGGGACTCGGCATCAGAGATGTCAGAAACCACCTCGCCAGCTGCCGTCCCGAAATGCACGTTCTGACCGAATGCCGAGCGGCCAGGTTCCAGCAGTGGAAATCAGCTAAGTTCTTCCTGTGGAGAAGCTGCAAGGAGGGAGGGCGATCCAGCACGGGACAGTGCTGAGCAAAACTGCAATGACGTCAACAATAAAGAGCAGCACTGTGACAGTCACCATTTTATTCTCGCCACCTAGCAGAGGCCTGGCGTCACCAAGCACCACTGTCCAAGCCGGATGCAAGGAACCCGGCCTGGACCACTAAGTGACTTAGTGAGACCCCGCCTTAAAAATACAAAAATAAACAGGCCTGGAGATGCAGCTCAGGGGCAAGGCCCTGGTTTCGATCCCCAGCATCGCGAAGAACGGAAGTGGAAAGGAGCGTTGGTGTGGTGAGTGGCGGGGTGGCGGTGCGTCCAGGGCAGCCAGTGCGCAGAGCAGTCCTCGGTTCCCGCAGCCCAGTCCACTCCTGCGGGGGAGTGGTGCTGACCAGGGCCACACAGTCATCGGAGACGCACCTGGCCCTCAGGAAGACCAAACGAACCAAGCCAGGAAAACTTAACCGTAGCATATGGAAACCTCGACCGAGAAAACCTGTGTTGATAAACACAAAAGGTGAACTACCCGGCCCAAAAAGCGAGACAAGAAAAAGATGGCAAAACACACACTTAGAATAACAAATAAAATTACTTGTCAGTATTACCAAACAGCCTTCTTCGTTTTTCCCAAAAACTCATGCAACGGAACAGTTTTATATCTGGCAACCTACGCTGCACGTAAAATGCAATTGTAGGATACCTTCTTAGAGCTACCCTTCCACCTCCAGGGGTGACCGTCATTTAACATGAAAGGGGAGCACACAGCTTACTACACTGAGTCCCTGGAAATTTATTCCAATATGTGGCACACAAATTTAACATGGATAATACGACCATACCACCCAACACAGCGAGCAGCAGATAATTACTTCCTTTAAAAAGTTAGCAGGTCTCACAAAAAATAGACAGCAAGCGGGCATCCAATAGCCAGCTAAGGAAGATTACTGAATGACTGATCGCTTCAAAAGTTTGCCCCCTTGGTCAAAACCAATGAATGATCCATTGTTAACTGGAGCAGAATATAATTAATTATGTTAGCTTTACTAGTTCAAGTTTAATTCCACTAAAAAATCATTATAAAATAATCAGTATGGATAGAGGCTATTACAATGAATTATTGCTAAAATAAAACCAGTAATGACTAAGGCTAAAGATTCAATTCATATTTAAGATGTTTCTGTGGAAAATTTCAAATTTTTTTTTTTGTGTGTGTGTGTGGCACCGAGGATTGAACTCATGACCTCACACTTGCTAGGCAGGCACTTAGGCCACTGAGCTAAATCCCCAGCCCTTGTCTTTTTGAGACAGGGTCTCACTATGCCATTCAGGCTGACCTTGAGCTCACTTTGTAGCCCAGGCGGGTCTCTGAACTCACAACGATCCTCCTGCCTCAGCCTCCCTAGTGCTGGGATTACAGGCATGCGCCACCATGCCCAGCTGAAAATTTAAAATATAAATAAAGGTAGAGGAAATAGCATAATAAATCCAGGTACCCACCACCCAGCTTCAAGGGTTACCAACTGCGTTCCCAACACCAGCCAATTTCGATGCCACGATTACCCTCACACAAATCTCGGCAATCACGTTTCATTTTTAAATATTTCAATTTGCATCTTCTTCTTTGATATGGGCTTCTTTTAAAATGTAACCAAAATATAACTGTCACACCTAAAAATAATTGTAACAATCCTTAAGGTCATCAAATACCCAATCTCCAGACTTTGCCAACAGTTTTTTTTTTTTAATTTATTCAGCAGTCCATAAATTGTGTATGTGGGGCTGGGGATGTAGCTCAGTCACACAGCGCATACCTGGTGTCTTGGTTACTTTTTCTTCGTTGCTGGGACAAAACACCTGACACCAAAGTGAAGCAAGGAAAGGTTTATTTAGCTTACAGTTTCAGGAGATTGCAGTGCATAATCAGCTGGCTCCAAGGCAGGGTGGCATGGCACAGGGGCAACACTTCAAGACAGCATCCAGAGCAAAAGGAGAAAACAAACCTCTTCTCCCTTATATTGTATACAGCCACCCCCAACACCCCCAGGGTGTAGCCCTCACAAAATCTCCTTGCCCTCCTTTGCACAGGATGAGGATATTTACAAGTAAGAACCTTGTCTCCCTGCTGAGTCTCTCAGTTAAACTTCTAAACTTCTCAAGTTGACACAATGTATCAACCATAAGACCTGGCAAGCATGAGGTCCCGAGTTCAATTCCCAGTACCAAAAAAAAATTATGTATGTGTACGTTTACTGTTACCTCATTTTTCTGTTCCCTCTGCATCTTGGTGGCTGGAGAGAACAGGCTCACGCACCCCGTCCTTTTCCTGTCTGGCGCTGCGTGGCATCATCCGTCTTGTGTCCTCTGCATTCCTGGTGCAAGTGCCAGGTAGCTGTCAATGCTCGACCACCATATCTGACTGCGGGAGGCACCAAGTCTGCGTGAGCTCCTCGGGAGGCGGGCAGCGCGGTGACTGCGGTCTGGACCTGCTCATCACTAGACGAAACAGTGGGGCCCTGATGGCTGTATTTCAGGCTTGCTGGCTAGGTCATGTCTTTAGCAGTACTTCCCAGTAGGAGCTGTGGGTGGTCTCGACCTCTTGCCAGGGTATTATTCCCACTGATGCTGCAGCTACTCTGGGTGCCTCCTGGAGTGGTCCGATAGACCTCCAGAGTGGTAGTTTCCTGGTTCTCCTTACATATCTTCCCTACACCTGGATGAACCACTTAGCCAGGAGTTTGATTCCTTTTACAAATAAGACATTTAAAGCTGGGTGTGGTGGCACGTGACCAAGGCTGAGGCAGGAGGATCGCTGCAAGTTGGAGACCAGCCTGGGCTACACAGTGAGCTCAAGGCCAGCCTGAACTGCACAGTGAGACCCCGTCTCAAAAGGACAAAAAAAAAAAAAAAAGGCATTTAGAAGCCACAGCTAGGGCACTAAATTTGAACTTCATTTGAATTAATCCAAAGCTAACAAAGTAAATGAAAGGCTAGGTATTTAGCTCAGCAGCTTAAGTGCCTACCTGGCAAGCATGAGGTCATGAATTTGACCCCCGGTACCAACCCCCCCCAAAACAAAGTAAATTAAGCAGATGTCTTTTGCTATTAGTTCTGGTATATTCGTGTGTCTATGTAGATATATTTTTTAAACCTGGGGTTTTCATTTTTTAAAATAGTATTCTAATACATTAATGGTAAAAGATAATATAATTTTATCAAAGACTTTCAAGAAACCTTCAACTCCAAAATTCTGCTTAGAAATTTGTCTTATTATTAGACTTAGAATTCCCACACAGAATTGTTTAAAATAATGAACCACCTAGAACCTAAATGTCCAAATAATAAGGAAGTGGTCAATGTCAAAAATGTACAATACATGCAGCCAATACGTATACTCAATAACATAATGTAGCTATGATATCAATTTATCGCCAAATAGAAATGCTGGGTTACAGAAGTGTATACATTATGCTTTTAGTCATATGCATAAGAAAGTCTCAAAGACTAGGCCCTAAATTCTAACAGTACGAACTAAATGTCCTGTGTTGCCGCTCGCCAGTTTAGGACCCGGCTTCTGCAGGTCTAACAAGACAGACCGACTCCTCCTGCTTCTCGGTTTCCAAAGATTTTGTTCTCATTACCTTCTCTTTGACTCACCTTGTCACTGTAGGGTTACCTGTTACTTCAGTTGGGACTTCAGGGAAGAGTAGAAGCTACTAAATATATTGCTCAACCCTCTAATTTCACCTAGCATCCTGGTGCTTTTTGTGGGAAAGAAGAGATACTGTGAAAGGCTTATCAATTATGGAATGCACCTATTTCTATGAAATTTGTACATATAAATATGTAAGACACAATAACAACAAAGCACTAAAGAACAAAAGGGCTTAATATGCACCTGAATAATATAAAGAACTGGATTCAGAAATGATAACCAAAAAAACGAAACCGGTTATAAGTGGGAGAAGTGAATCAAATGGAACCTGGCACTGGGTAGGTGGGTGGGTGAGTGGTTAAAAGTCTTGCTATGTTACCCAGGCTGGTCTCAAGAGATCCTCCTACCTCAGCCTCCTGAATAGCTAGGATTGTGAGCGAGCCACTGCATCGCCTTGTGAGGACCAGCGGGATGCCCTCCCTGAAAGAAGAGTATCTCCATGTACTGATGTGTGCAGAGCTGGCTGGGACTTTTCCTTATCCCTTCAGTTGGCTTTAAGCAATGCAAATCGGTCTGGCCTAGGTGCTGAGGTGTATGGTCTTCAAAGCAAGGCAACAGTCAGTTTCCCTGCCCCCCTAGCTCCCAAAAAACATGGCTGAGCCGACAGGAAGGACAGCCAGGCTCCACATGGTGGGCTGGGATCCAGCCTCGAGGTAAGAGGCTGGGACTTCCCAGGGCATGAGGGATTACACGTCAGAGTGGAAGCTGTGACCCCAAAACAGTAGATGCTACCTGTGTTCTGCAGATTATGCCTCTGTAAACCCTGCTTTCTCTGCATGCTGCAGAGGTGACAGCAGACCTCTCCTGGCCTACTTCCTGCCCCTCCCCTCGCTGAGAATCAGTTAAACCCGGCTTGGGCCCTGGACCAGGGCCTTTGTTCTGGTGAACACTATCTTGGCTGGACTCAGGACCCCTTGGTCCCCCATAACTATAAATGTGTCTTAGGGTCTTTATTCTTGCAGTGGGCTGCACTGGAAGTGGTAGATTGGGATTAACTCACTAGAATTCCAATAACTTTTCCATGGGATTACAAATATAAACTTCCCGGACCGAGATGAGGACCAGGACGGGCTCTCTCTATGACACTGGAATTTGCAACCCTCCTGCCTCAGCCTCCCAGAGGGCTGGCATTCTGAGCATGTGCCACCACACCCAGCTCCACACTCAGCTTTCTAACCAGTACCTGAATTTTGGAAAGTGCCCTCAAATAAAATTTCAAACAGAACTGAAGCAATTGTAAATAAAAATAACAAACTTGTACCTGAATTAACAAATAATGACGGTTTCATGGATAAGCATATTTTGATGGTCCTAAACTAACAAAATACAGTAACTCTATTCTAGACGTACTGCACATTGACTTAATTTACAGCTATTACTCATTTATAATCGCTTCAATTTAAAAAAAGAAAGAGAATCCGGGGCAGAAGATTCCATGCAGAGAAGTATCCAGGCTCACAATTCCTTTTCTAGATAACACGACATGTCAATTCTCCACTTATGATGAATCTGACAAAAGAGGAAAATGTTGGCTCAAAAATTTAAAATATGCTTATCATTAAACCAGAACTTCAAAGCAAACAGAGTACTTCATAGCCAAACCTTTGAAAAATCCATGTAAATAAAACTCCAAGTTTCCAGCAGGCTTCAGCTCTTCCTCTAAGATGAGTAGTACTGATTAGAAACAGTGAAACGCAGTAGAGACTTGAGTGTTTTTAAAAACCCTCACTGTGTGTAAATACAGAGTAACTAACTGGGAGTTTTCTTCACAGACTCCAAACCAAAACAAAAATCACTGCACTTGTGCAGGAAGAGACGCCCCTCTGCCTGCCCAGTCCCTCTCCTCCAGGGGAGGAGAAAGCTGCCTTGTGGGAAGAGGAAAGAAGCTCCTCTGACAGTTCTCAGAGTTCAAAGAGCACAGACCGCGTTGATTTCAAGTCTATTTATTAATGCATTTCAAGTTTCAAAAAACCTTACATCTTTGCACAATACTTTATTTTTTTGCAATTTTTAGTAAAAATTTCCAAAGTGAACAAAAGATACTGTATAAAACACAGCGGACATTAAACTGACAGTAGTATTCGATCTCACTCGTCTTGGTCTTTTCATTTTACCACATCTTGATTTGCAGTGGAAAGAGTTCAGTGCACGCATCGTTTCAGAAAACATTTAACTTAAGACTCAAAATAAAATAAGGCAGTGTACACCTGCCAAAACCCTACCACAGGATAACATTACAAGCAAAAAATGTACATGTTCCGAAGTCTACCACGCTCAAGAAGCTCCTAAGAACTCTTGCAGAATAGAAGTCACCATTGTAGAAAGGCAAATCCACTTCCAACCTTTGCACAGTCCAAAAACAAAGGCATTGAAATGATTTAAGAGCAATTTCTTACATTTCTATCTACTTGTTGGTTTAGAATTATTTATAGTCTATCTGGGGATTCATGTACAAAATTTGTCTCTAAATCATGTACAAAAAGCTGTATTTTGAAAAAGTCACCACATACTGTACAAGTTTACAAGGAGGAGATCTCATTTTCTCTAGCATTTTTGGCCTTGCTGGCTTGCGTCACATTATGAGAATGATTGTGTAAACCTTATACTCTGAAGAAAAAGGAAAAAAACCCGAAACACAGAAATCATTTCAACTTCCCCTAAATTTGCCTCCTATGCGAAGCCAGGAAAATCATAGCTGTTCACTTCTAATTTAAGTAATGTTGCTGGAAAACAGAAGCAATAAATACGTCACAAGCTTAAATTGTTTTGTAATGCCCCCTTCCATTTCCTGCATAGCAATAAGCCTGTTAATATTTTGCTTTCTCTTTCTTTAAAAAAAGCCAATTATTTACATCTGCTTAAAAAATAAACTCGGAATGGGACATTGTGCTGTTTCACCTTCACTGGGGTTAAAATATTTAAGGGCAAAAAACGTCAGATGCCTATCTACAACGTTAGCTACTGGCTGAGCGCGTCACTCATCCTTAGTGGTTACCGATGATCAGCGATGATACGCTGGAAAACTGTTCAGACACTCTGATAAAGACACAGCATTTCTTCTCCACATCGGACAAAAACAAAATTAGCATACTTTAGATATATGGAAAACACAAATAAGTGAGCTACAAATAAAAAGAATCATCTCACTGACATAATTCCTACCAAATCATGAGTAAGATTTCACTATCGATTCAAAAAGTGGGACTGGATCAGAAAGCTGAAACTGCGGAAGCAGAAATCCGACGTTTCCGCGGAGAGCCTCTGCGGCCCTCCACGCGGTCCCTCACGCACACAGCAGACACTGGATAAAGGGAAAGGACCTAAGAACCAACTGTCATTAGAAAAAGGAGCACTGCGTCTCACTCCAGAACTGCCTGTGTGAAGGGTTACAGAAACCTGGACCACCGGACACCACCATTCTCTGTTATCCTGAGTATGTCAATTAAACAGTAATTTTCATTAAGAGCGGAGAAATTTTATAATACAAAGACATCCATATTGCAATTTCCGTTTCCCACTGCACACAGGAGTACAGCGCACGTAAGAAACGCGTGTCTGCACGGAACACGGTATGTACACCGGCAGGCGACATCTCCGATGCTGGGGTGGCCGAGCCTCCGCGTCTTGACTGGCAGTTGAAAAAAATAGATATATTTCAATTTTGACAAAAGTTTATCCAGAGCCAAGCTGGACCGCAAGTGAAGAAAACGCAGCAACGAGGATCAGGGAGCACGGGCACAGGGCAGGACTCTAGGACTTTGTGCCGTTAGGTTAAAAACATCTGTCCGTAAGAAAACTGGGTTCCTTTGCCACCCCTCGCCCAGCTGGACTTCTTGGACTCTCCGCCTGGTCTGAGGACACGCTCTCTCGCCACTTTTGTCTTCAACTACGATTTGTGAGGGTTTAATCTGGAGATGATGACTGAACAGGTTTCTCTTTGGAGTGAAGTTTCCCGCTGTAGGCACTACGAAGAACCAAGGCAAAGCTGCGGCTAGCGTCTCATGTGTCCCATCTGGTAGCTCTCCCGGGGCCTCTGGCGCTGGGGCTGCTGGATGGGCTGTGGAGGTCTCCTCCGCTTTAAAGTGCCTGTCATCGAAAACAGAAGCCAACTGTTCACGCCAGCTTTCTTTCTTTTGGTGGTACTGGAGGCCTGGGCTCAGGGTCTTCACACTGAGCCGACTACAGCTTCAGCCATTTTTAAATTTTATTTTGAGACAGGGACTCACTAAACTGCTAAAGTGCCTGGTCTGTACTCATGTTTGCAATCCTCCTGCCTCGGCCTCCCAGAGACCTGGGATTACAGACAGGTGCCACCATGCCCTGTCCACTGTGAACTGTGTAATCTTTAAAAGCAAAGCTGCTCTTTCAAGAAGAAAGATTACAGATCAGCAATGCCAACATGGACATATACCTAAAAACTTTCTGACAACTGCTGGGCATGATGGCGCTTGCCTGTAATCCCAGCACTCAGGAGGCTGAGGCAGGGGGGAACACCAGCCTGAACTACATAGTGAGACCCTATGCTAAAAACAACAACAAAAAAGAAATTCTGATAACATAAAAGAAACAGGTGAAATAATTTTAATATTCATTTCATTTATCCCAATATAGCCCGAATATTATCAATGTCCACATGGGTTCAATATCCAAATTAAAACTGAAATTTTTTCCTTTTTTTATAGCAAATTTTCAAAGCTCAGTACACATTCACAGTAAGGACGTATCTCAGTTGAGACCAGCTGTGTGGCAGCCACACTATGGACAGATAAATCCAGATAAACACCAGAGATTCCAAGTTCGGAACCTGAGATGAAGAAACGCAGGCACTGAGCGTTTGAGCCAGCGACAGCGCTCAGGTGCCTGATTGCTGCCGTGAAGAGAAACTATTCCCTAAAAGCCTTAGCTCCTTCGTAAGGACGCTGCAAACGACAGCTAGTTCCTAAAGGTACTAGCTCCCTAAAAATGAAATCAATACACAAGTAAATGTTTGTTTCACTAACGGAGACCACACTCGGTCAAGGTATCGAAAAGGTACCCCGTGGGCCCTGGAAATCCCTTTATAGTCATGGAAGTTCCAGAACACTAACACTGTGAACTTAAGGAAAGCAGTGTCGAAACTCAATTTCCTCTGATGCCCCACGAAATACTGTGCCTGGCACAGCCTCTGGCTCTCCTGCCTCCACCCAGGCACAGGCCAGGGAACAGGGCAGGACGTCAGAGAGGAGGAGCAGCCTCACTACCCTGGAGACAGATGAGGCCTAAATAATCCGGAGCAGCGGTTTCCACCCCTGCGCTCCTCCACAGGCCCAAGCAAACCGAAGAGGGCCTCAGCCTAAAGCTGCACCTTCCTGAGAGGTAAACAGGAGGACACACTGAGCAGCTGCTTCCGGTCGGGGCGGAGACCCCAGCAGCTCCTGTGGACCAGGGTCTGCATCCTCCAAGTCGCCTGGGGAATCAGCCATCCCCGCCAGCAAGTACCTCAAGCGCACGAACATTAAAAAGAGTAGCCGGAGCACAACCACTCAAAAGTAGCTTAACTACCAAAATAAAAACAAGGAAAGGTGAGACTATGAAACAAAAACCAAAAACCAAAAACCAAGCAAAACCCGGTTTCTAGTTTCAAGTGTTTTTGGACATTCAAGACTAGCATTAAACTTGCAGTCATTCGCTGGAGTCGACTGCTAAAAAGCTCCAAGCATCAACCAAGCGACTCACATCCATAATTCCGTGATACAGGGAAACTGCTACAGAAGTATTACCAAGGACTCATGGATAATCCCAGCTGCCCCGCGGTTCGGGACCAGGTGAGCGTGCTGCGGGCTCGCTTCCTTACCTGGAAGAGGTTTAGGAGGAGGCAACTTTGGATTACTGCTGGGCGTGTGGACGCTGCACACCTTGATGAAGCCGGCCATCAGCATGATCAGCGCGATCCCCATGAGCAGCACGGCCCACCAGTGCGCCTGCAGACAAACAGAGCCTCCAGCTGAATCGCTCAGTACAGAACATGCGGCAGGGGAAGCCAGTGGAATTTGTAAAGAGCATTTGTTGGTCTGAATGTGTGTGTACAGTGTGCACGTACATATTCATCTCTTAAATATGAAAAGTTTAAAGGAGACAAAGAAATCACTCACGACTGCACCTTCTAGAAGTTAACCACTCACCCTTCCTTCCTGTCTCTGCCTACCCGTAGCAACATTTCCCCTGCCCCCCCCACACATTACAAACACGTGCACAACTGGGCCATCTTGCACACGGTCTACACTGTGTGTTCCCCCACTAAGCATTTTCTGGTTTAAATATTTCCTTTGTGTTTTGTTTCTTATGCTTACTGAGTGTATTTTGTTTTTATAGTCCCTGTGGCTTAGAAGGTATGTAACTTGCTTAAAATTCGACTAGTGGATAGACTGTGAAAACACGCTTTAACCTGTATTATTTTCTCATTATCCAAGTTAAGACTGGAGCCTCGCGCATCCCTGATTTTTCTGGTTTTTGGGGACAGTCTTGCTATACAGCTGAGGTCAGCCTTGAACTCACTACCGTACATAGCTCAAGGGTCACAGCTGTACCCCACCACACTGGAAGACTCCTGTCCCTTTGGAGGCCTCCTTTCCTTCTCTGTTTTTTATGTTTTGCGGGGAACGGGGTGGCTGGGAGTGGAAACCAGGGTCTTGTGTCTGCCGGGTAAGCGCTGTGCCGCGGAGCCGTACCTGCAGCTCCTCTCTCTGCCTGCACCATTGAGAATCGAGGCAGACACTGCTAGGAAACTATTCCTACACCTCAACTCCTTATTTTTCTTATATATTTTTCTTTTCTCTTATGAATTCATTGATAGGTTAAATGCCTTTTAACAGGAAAAATGGAAGGATACAGACAATGAAGTTGACCCAGTCTAAGAAGGAAGCAAAAATTTCACTTAAACCATATTAAACAAATCAATCAGCCAAACAGAAAACTTCCAAAGCTTACTGTTAGTACAATCTTATTAACAGGAAAACGACTACTTCCATTCTTAATAAATTCCCTTTCGCAACTGCAAATATTCAAAACATTTTAAGATGCATGTACTGATAAACATTTTGTAACTAAAACATTTACAGCTTTAAAACTGAATTTTCACATTGGCTTAATATAGACTGTTAGACACAGTTACTGCTAATTATTTGACAAAACTTTCACTGAAAAAAACTTTCTATGATCTGAAGTCTCGAAACAATCAGCCTACTGCCTCTGTCCATACTGTTACCCAGCAAAGATGACGAGACACAAAAATGTTTGTGGCACATCGTGAGTTGCTTGCCTGTGTGGGTAAACTCTTCCCCGAGCCTATAGAGGTCGCAGTGCAGCGCTCCAGCTTCCAAGGACCTGGTGAGGCCTGAGAATGCACGGCACTGGCCCAGCTCACCCTGGACAGCAGGTCCCCGGCTCGCAGCTCAGACTCAGGTGTGGGTGAGGACGCAGCACTGCCACTCAGCCCTCCGCGCCCCCCAGCTCTGCCTCTGTCCTAGGGGCGGCTGTGCCCTTGCATCCGGACTGGCCCACCCGCCTGGCCTCTGACCCCGGGGAAGACTGCAGGGCAGTCATGCGGAAGGGGAGTCTATTACTGGAGTGGGACTGTGCGGACTGTGCATGGACTGTGCATTTTCCCATTAGAAGATCACAGAATGGTGGATTCTCCTCCCTGCATCCTATCGGGCAACCCGAGGCTCCTTTCACCTCAGGTTAAGATGTTATCTGCCAAACTGTGTCAGAGATTCCTTTCTTCTTCAGTCATCAATGAGTATTTTGCAGAGAGGTGAACAGAAACCATGTAAATATCCTGCTCCTCCTCAAACACCTTGTTCACACGCCATGGTACTCCTGCTGTACACAGTGGGCAATGGCCTCGTGCTGCTGGACGCGTCCCCTTCCTTCCTGGAGCACCCCCTCCTCGCTCAAAGCCCAGGGGCACCCTGCTCCATCTGCCCGCAGCCCAGCCCTGGGCCCACATTTCTCCTGAGCCCCGCGCCCCCACCGTGCAGACCCTCTCCTCGCGGCCCACAGCTCACACCGAGGCCTCCCCCTGCTCGGCCGCACCTCGCACCTCCCGACCTCCCAGCCTCGCGCTCCACTCTCTGCTCTGCAGCACCGCAGCTGTGCCGCGGGCGTGCGGCCTGGGTGCGCTTTCTGGCCAGGGCCAGACACCCCTGCACTGCAGCGCTGCCGCCAGGCTTCTAGACGTGGGTGAAGGCTGCATCTCCCTGCTACTCCCCTCTCAGCTTCCGGCCGCTGCTGCCCGTGAGCAGCTTCCTCCGCCCCGGCCTTCCGCCACGCTGCCGACCACACACGACTGCATGCTGCCCTGTGGGCATCGCCTCAGGCCAGAGGGCGTGAGAGCTGCCCACCTCGATGCTCCAGCAAGGGGAAGGCGTGGGGAAGGGAAGGGGAGACAGATGCACGTTCATCTCACACGCGCACAGAACGGTCTGCACCCAGCTGCGGCTCCTCGACAGCCTTACGTCACTCTCAGGCTGGCGCAGTGTTCAGCGAGTCCCACGGCCACTTTACTTCCCTTTGTTTTGATTCCGCAAACAGCACACAGCCGCCCAGCACCGCAGGCACTGCACGCGGCAGGGAACAAGTCCTCACTGCCCAGGACCGCTGGAAGGGGGCGAATCTGAATGTTCGCGTGGAATCGATTTTAACTGCTGCAGCCTCGTTGTGTGGACAGCATGTGGACACGTTAATGGGGCTGACCCACGACTGGAAAACGCTGAGTTTCCAAACCACTTTTTAAAAGTCACTTCCTGTCTCCTGCTGAGCGGAGAACAGACCAGCTATTTACCAAGCGGCAGGGGAGGGCCCAGAACCACTCTGCACGCCCCCAGCCCCTCCCTCCAAGGCTTTGGCTACTCTAACTTCCCCAAGCTGCCAAACGTCCTCTGGGAAGGCGGCATCACGGGGCACACGGTCCAGTCCCCAAGGGCTCTCAGGCGACAGCTGGTGCGCAGTGCTGGCCTCCCTTCCCAGCGCACAACCATCCTCCCGATGGCCAGCTGTGCCAGGAGGACCCCGAGCAGAGCGGACCGGGCCACCCCTGTGCTAGCACTTGTCCTTGAACGCTTCCACCAGGAAGCTCCAAGATCCAACAGGAAGTAAGAAACAAAAATCAGAAACCAACGCAAACTCGATCACAGGACACGGCACAGTCAGACACACAACGCGACACGCTCACTGCTCTTCCAAGTCAACCCTGCAGTGGCAATCAGCTTCCCAAGGGGCTGCCAGAAGCTTGCGCGGGGAAGACTGTGTGGGGATGCAAAGAAGGCTCACCCCAAACGCCTCACTCCGTCAAGCGAGAATAATCAAACCTGTCCAAAGAAAACAGCAGACAGCACTTTCTAGTTGGTAAATCTCACGCTCCTCTGGCCTCTTCGTGTCCCCGTGTCGCCACCCAAGACCTCTGTACCCCACTTTCCGGCCTCGCTGTCCAGGAGGGCAGAGCGCCCCCAGCCTGTGTGAGCCCCACGTCCACCACGCACCTCGTCAAAACAACAACACAGCAACAACTGGCTCTCCCGCTGTCTGTGAGAACAGCGCACAGCACTAAAAATATGTTTCCCGGGGCCTACATTCTCCATCTGAAACCGGACTGTGAATTCCCTGACCTGTGCCTTCCATCTTAGTCCAGCACACACAAAACAGACCAAAATGGACCAAAACAAAGCTGTGAAACCACTTATTTTTCCAAATAGTGACCTCAAACTAGCTAATGGTCCATTTATTATTTCTAGTTTGCCTACCCTGGACAAATAATGTGACCCAGATCTTACAAAAGAGTATAAAAACTATTTTCGATACTGCGACTGCTAGTTTTCCAGTACCCACACAGCAGAAATAAAGAATAGGGCAAGCAGCATGGCAGTAAAAGAAAAAGGATGAAGAAAAACAGCTTGGATTGAACTATGGTTGAAACCTCGTTGAAAATGAAGATCAAAAGATCTAGCCTCAGCCCAGTGTGAACCTGGCAACTTAGCAAGACTTTGTTTCAAAATAGTATTTTTTTAAAAGGCTGAGGATATAGCTCATGGTAGACCATTTATTTGCCTAGTATGGGTAAGGTCCTGGGTTTGATCCCCAGTCCTGGGGGCGGGGCCGAGGGTGGGACTTTGTCCCAGTTCAGATCAACATTTACTAAAATATGGCATTTAAGCCCTTGAGAACTTTTAGGACCTTACCTTCCAAATTCTTCTGGGTAACTACAAATGTTAAAAGCCCCAAACCTGCACGTTTTAGTGGCAATGAGAACAATCTTTCAAGAATTTAGTGTTTAGGGAATGGAACATGGCAGTGGGTAGGTAATAGCAAGAAAAATTAACACAATGGTGTATCTGTAAGTATGACCAACCGTGATAGTTTTAGTTTTTAATAATGCTCTCTTTAAGAGAGAATTACCAGCATGAGCTAAATGGTGTGTTTTATCTTTTATATACTATAAAATGGAGGCCACACATAGACTTGTCTAATGAATACGAGCATGTGTTTTAGCCTAAAAGACCACAGGCAGGCGTGCTGACACTCTGGGAGGCTGAGGGAGTAGGATCGTGATTTGAGGCCTCACCTGGGCAACTGAACAGATTAGCAAGACCCACTCTCAACATAAAAAGAAAAAAATAAGAGAAATCACAATTTGTCCACCTGTTAGTCTGAAACAAAGGAGACTTGTCACCTGTTTGGTAAACATTTAAGGAATGTCACCTGTGTGCTAGGCTCCTACCTGTCCCAGAGACCGGGGTACTAAGCAAAGCTAGAGGCACGGTGGTGGGGCAGCACAGAAAGCTTCCTTTCTATCCCTCCCTGCCAAGGCGCTCTGATCTGGACTTGGACACGATGCTCCACTGCGGCCTCCAAATCCCTGCACCATTAGCAGCCTGCGCAGTGGGAAGCGGCTGGCTACCGCACGTGGCCACCTGCAGTGCGGGCTGAGCACTCAGAAGGAAGCACCACTGAGGGGAACCAGCAGGCGCTGAAGCTGCTCAGCTGACAGGCATGATTTTTATTCTTTTCACTAAAAACTGTGACATACGCCGGGCCTGGTGGCGCACGCCTGTAATCCCAGCACTTGGGAGACTGAAGCAGGAGGATCATTGCAAGTTCAAGACCAGCCTGGGCTACAAAGTGAGCTCAAGGCCAATCTGAACTGCACAGTGAGACCCTGTCTCAAAAAGAGCAAAAAAATAAATAAACTGTGACATAAAAGAAGTCTGCTCTGTCCATCTAGCAAGGCTAAACCCTGCGACAAGACTGCCTCTCTGATGTGCCTATGGATGCGCTGGGTGACTGACTGACTGACTGTACCAGGCAACGGAGGACTCTGCAGAGGTCTGCGCTGTCTTCCACTCTTACCCCATCAGGATGACAGAGCGACAGGTCTGGGCAGGCCCAAGACTCGGTATTTCTCCAAGCTCCCGGAAGATGACCATGCTACGCGGGCAGGGGACGAGTCGCTGAGATCACTGCTCTGGACCAGGGCTTGCCCAGTGTTTCCTGGTAAACCCAGATAAATATTTCAGGTTTTCTGAGGCTTTGCAGTTTCTGTTGTGATTGTGCAAAGCGACCAAGCAGCCACAGGTAATATGTAAATGACGGGCGTGGCCACTTCCTGCTAAAATGTCATCTACGCACACATCTGAATCCCCACCATTTTCAGAGACTATTACATTGATGATTTTTCAAAAATTTGTTTAAACCATCTAAACATGTTAAGACTGTTCTTAGCTTATGAGCCACATAAAAAAAAGTAGGGGCTGGGCTTGCCCCATGGGCCACAACCTGCACCCCTGCTCTAAACCAGTGGTTCTCAGTCTGGTTCTTCATCAGACTTGCTGGACACTTTTAAGACCCCGAACCGAAGCCCCAGCTCAAGAGAGCCGCGTGAACTGATCTAAGCCCTACCGAGAAGCTTCTCCAGATGAGGGCTGTGGACCTTCAAGGTCTATAGGCCTTGCGAGAATAAAGGATCTGGGGCTGGGGAAGGTGGAGTCAAGAACTCTAGACAGGAGAGGACTCCCCTCCTCCCACGCCTGCGGGAGGACTGTGGTGGGCCGAGCCGCCGCCAACCCAGGCAGCCTCTAAACCTTTCATTCAAAAAGAGCATTAGGTACTACTACTTTAATTCGTAATATTACTGCGAATACAAGAAAAAATAAGTCAAAATGAGAAAACAGTGATTCTTGTTAAAAAAAA
>RJWT010018503.1:0-18827 GCA_004365215.1 Cuniculus paca
CTGGTACAAAAAAAAAAAAAGGATATACTGTGTGGCCAATTGGAATCAATAAATTTAAAAGTGCTTTTCTGAAAAAATAAAATTGACAAATTCTCAGCTAGTCAACAAAGAAAAGAGAAGATCAAAATTAAAAAATAATAAATCAAAGAAGTCACAAGAGGTACTTCAGAAAGATAACAATATGGAATGTATTAACTAGTGTTGATTTCTGTTTTTTTTTAAATTCCATATTATTTCTATCCTTTTTCAGTTTTGCTTTTTAAAATAAAATGAAAAGGTATAGTGAATGTGAAGGAAAAAAAAGAAAAGGGATCATAAGGAACCATTATGAACTATATATCAACAAATTGGATGACTTACAGGAATTGAATAAATGCCTAGAAAAATATGACCTATGGAGATTGAGTTAGCAGGAAATAGAATGTTTGAACAGATCAAAAACAAAGATATTGGATAAATATTCAGAAACCTGTCAATGAAGAAAAGCCCAGTACCAGATGACTTCACCAGAACACTAATATCAGTGTTTTTTAAACTCTTTAGAATAAAAAAAGAGCTACATTGAATACTTTTAAACACACTTAGAAGTCAGTGTCTCCTTGATAATTAAGCCACAAAAAGATATCACAAGAAAACTACAGGCAAATTTATCTGATTAAGATTGTTGTGAGGATCTTCAGTAAAATATTAGCAAACTGAATTCAACAGGAAATCAAAAATGTATCAATGAACAAATATGACTTATCTCTGACATACAAGGCTGATTTCACATACACAAATCAACCAGAGTGATACATCACATTGACATTTGGAAGGCAAAAACTGATCATCTAAATTGACACAGATAAACTATTCAACAAACTCTAACATCCTTTCCTAATTGAAAAGTCTACACAGTTTAGGTATACAAGGGAAATTCTTCCACAAAATAAAGGGCATTCATAAAAATCCACAGCTCAAATTTTAATCAGTGGAGGAAGAACTGTCACTGAAATTCATTGCAATATACAAATGCCCACTCTCAACATCACTACTCAGTATAGCAAAACTTTTAAATAGCAACAGCAATTAGACAAGAAAAAGAAATAACAGACATTTAAATTAGAAAAGAAGTGAATTAACTAAAATTTATTTAATCAGTGGAAGTATACTTAATTTATTAATTAAATTAATTAAAATTAATCTGTTTGCAGATAATGCATTCCTACAAGTAAAGACCCCAAAGATTACACAAAAATTAGAATAATTCAGTAAAAGTTCAGCATACGATGCCACCATACAAAAACTGGTAGTATTTTAATTCACAAGGAACGACCCAACTGAAAAAGAAATCAAGAAGACAATTCCACTTATGACAGAATTTTAAAAAATACATAACACTAAATTTAACTAAAGAAAGACTGGCACCCAGAAGACTACTATACATTAGTAAAAGAAGTTGAAGAGGGCACAAATAAATGGAAGGATGTAAGGGGCTGGGGATTTAGCTCAGTGGCACAGTGCCTACTTGATAAGAGTGAGGTCCTGAGTTCAATTCCTGGTACAAAACAAAACAAACAATAAAAGATATACTGTGTGCTCAATTGCAAGAAATAATATTTGTAAAAATATCCATACTACTAAAAGGAATATAGGAATTCAGCATGATCCCTATCAAAATTCCAATAATAATCTTTACAGAAATAAAAAAAAAACTTCTAAAATTTGTGTGGAATTGTAAAAGGCCCTGAATAGCCAAAACATTCTGAGAGAGAAAAACAAAATTAGAAGCTCCACGTGTCCTGATTTACAATCATATTACAGAAATATAATAATTGAAACAGGAAAAAAAAAACCCAAGAAAAATTGAAACAGCATGGTATTGGCATAAAAGCAGACACATTGCATTAGTTAGTGTTTCCATTGCTTTGACATAACACCTGATGCCACAATTAAAAGGAAAAGCTTAATTCGTCTCACATTTTAAGGGGATTGAAGTAGTCAGCTGGCTCCAAGGTAGAACCATCATGGCATAAGAGCAAGGCAGAGCAAAAATGCTGAGTTCATTGCAGCCAGGAGGCATAGTCAAGGAACAGTGCCAGAGAGGAATGGATGAGGGACCACATATAATACCCAAGACTACACCAGACATCCCCAGTATCCTGCTTTGTTGGTCTGCTAGGCATTTCTTAATCCGATGAAGTTGGAATAATAGTCTGACCCTTGTCAACTTCACACCCAAATACACCTCCTTAAGCCGTTCTTAACCTCCAAATAAAGACAATAGTAAGTTCATAATTCTGCTTCACATAATATAACTTTCCTCCATATAATTGAAAACACAATAGTCCCTTCCTCAAAGTCTCCATAGTGCCAGCTTTTTTCAAATGTTCAAATTAATGTCTCTTCTAAGACTCAAGGCAAACACATGGCCTCTGTAAAAAAAAATACAAGTTAGATAATCCCGAGGTACAATGCAAAGGGTAAACATTCCCATTTCAAAGGCGAGAAAGAGGGGCATCGAAAACAATAGGACCAAAGCAAGATCAAACCTAGCAGGATAAACGTTAAGTCTTATGGCTCTGTATCCAGCACCCAGAGCACATGGTGGTGGAATGTGAGGTCCAAAGGGCTTTGGCAGTCCCATCCCTATGTCCTGGCTGGCTGAATTCCACAGAGACTCTCTTGGACTGGCTCTACTCATGGCCTGCAGCTTTCTTTAGCAGATGTTCCACATTATTGGCATCTTCAACTTCCTGGGGGACTTCCTTACACCTTTGGCTTCATTTCCAAAGTGTCATAGACTGCACTCTCAGGAATTCCTTGGCTGGACTCCTAGGCCTTCCTTTGATATCTCTGTGGAAAGCTTTCCAACTCTACATCACTTGCATTCTCCATGCTAGTAAATCCAGCATCAGTGGATAATGTCAAGGTCAGCTGCCAGGCACCCTTGGACCATGGCTGTGGCAGATTCTGAGGGCCTAAATGGTTGAATGAAGAGAAATGAATCCTAGGGATCCAATTACCTAGAAGGCCCTTTTCAAGTAGGCATCCCAGGGACTCTTTCTTCAAATGAAAGGTTTATACCTTTTGAGCCTGCAACAGGTGGGGTCTCGCTGATTCCTGAGATGCCATCACATCATCTTCTTGTGCTTGTACAACATACTTGCTCTCTTTTCAGTTGTGTTAATCTTTTTAACAGCCATACCTCTTTTGGTCCCAACTTTATACATAGTTCCTCTGAGCCAAAATTTAAGTTTTTAAACTTCTCTCCTCTATCTTTTGCCACAAATTCTTATTATAAATCTGACCTAAATAAAGTCAGCATTGCCCGTGCCACAGCCTGAATGTTGGGCTGTCTCGAAAGTTCCTCCACCAGATTAATTAGCCCATAGCTTTTAAACTCAGTTTCCTCAAATCTCAGCACACAGGCAAAATTTAGATAAATTTTCTGCCACAGTATAACATACATGATCTCTAGTCCAACTGCTAACAGAGTCCTTGTTTCCAGGTTGGTCTTTACTGTCCACATTCCTATCAGCATTCTGGGTCTTCTGAGCTCCAAATCAGAATTACCTATCAAGCCCTGTTTGAAAGCATCATAGGATTTCTCTAGCCCACAAACCTTTCCAAACTCCTCCCACAAGCTAGTTTCAAAGGTTTCCAAACAATAGGACCAACTATAGTCACAGCAATGACCCCACTTCTCTGGCACCAGCTTTCCCATTGCTGGGACACAATAACTAACACCGACAATCTAAAGAAGGAGAAGTTTAGTTTGGTTCACAATTTAAGGGGATTTGATCCATGATCAACTGACTCCAAGGCAGAAACATCTTAGCAGAAAGGCATGGCAGAGCAAAGCTTCCGAGTTCATGGCTGCTGGGAAGCAGAGCAGGGGAACAGTACCAGAAAAGAATGGGTGAGGGACCATATGCAGTACCCAAGGCCATGGTTCTGTGATTCATCTAGACATACCCAGGAGCATGTTTTACTAATCTGCTAGATATTTCTTGGTCCAATGAAGTAGGCATATCAGGATTAAAGGCTACATACATAGACCTGTAGAACAGAATAGAGAGACCAGAAATAAACCCAAATATGTACTATCAACAAGTTTCTAATAAGGGCACCAAGAGGACACAATAAGAAGGACAGTCTCCTCAATGAACTGTGGTGGGAAATCTGGATTTCCACATGTAAAAGAATAAAACTGGACCCTTATCTTATAGTATACACAAAACCAACTCAGAATGTGTAAAACATTTGAACACAAGACCTGATGCTATAAAGCTTCTAAAGACAACATAAGAGAAAAGCTCCAGACATTGACCTGAGTAATGATTATTTTTTTGGATTTACATTAAAAACTCAAGCTACAAAATGAAAATAAATATATAGGAGTACATCAGTATAAAAAGGTTCCCACAGCAAATAAAATGATCAACAAAATGAATGTCCAAAATGAAAAAGTCAAAAGGTAAAAATGTCAATGATGGAGTAGAGAAAGAGAAATCTTATACTGTTACTAGGAATACCATTATGAAGAACAGTATGATTATTTCTAAAGAAATTAAAAATAAAACTATTGTACGACACAGTGATCACTCTCCTGCACGTGTACACAAATGCAGTGAAATCACCACCTTAGGGATGGGGCGGAAGACTCCCATGACAACTGAAACATTATTTATAGTAACCAAGATATCAATACAACCTAAATGTCCAAAGAGATAAATGGACACAGAAAAAATATAAAATTAACTTATGTGAGATATATATATATATGTACATAATATAGAGTATATTATATATTACATATATATGTATTTATCTTTTGATTTTTTAATAATAGTTTTCCCAACAAGTATGATATTTTCTGGTGTTTTTGACTTATATTTTCTTGGTGATTAATGATGTTGAGCATCTTTTCATATACATATTGACCATTTTTATGTCTTCTTTGGATAAATGTCTATTAAATCATTTGCCCATTTTAAAATCAGATTAACTTTCTCACTGTTGAATTGGATGAGTTCTTCTAAATTTTAGATATTTATCACTTATCACATGTATACTTGCATATATTTTCCCCAATCATTTGGAATCTATTTCCAACACCATTTTATTCTGTTAATAATGTATTTATATATTTAGTCCAATTTAAAAGCATGAAATCTTGCCATTTGCTATAACATTGATAATCCTGGAAGACCTTATGCCAAGGAAAATAAGTTAGATGTGGAAAAAACATAATCTTACCTATGTGTGGAAGTTAAAAGAAATATTCCAAAATACAAACGTAGAGAACAAAGTATCAGCAGCTGGATTCAGGAAAACGGAGAGATGTAGGTTAAAGAATACAAAATGGCAGTTATGTGGGATGAACAAATCAAGATACCGAGTGCACAAGTGAGAATTATAGGTAACAAAATTGCACTGTATATAGAACTCATACTAAATAAATAGATTTTAGTTTCTCTTGCCACAAAACCCAGAAGGGGGTCGGGTAACTACATTAATGTGTACGTTAATGGTTTTTCCCTAGTGACCTTTTTACTACGCAAATGTATCCCATGACAATATTATATTCCTTAAATATACATTTTTTTTACAAAAAACAATTTTCATATCAAGTTTCATAAATGGTATTACAGTTGGTGATTAATCTGAGAAATAATTTTAAGTTTTGTGTTTTGCTGAAATGTGTATAGCTTCTTTTTTTGGCTATGATAGATGAGAATGAATGAATGAAAGAGTGAATAAGTGAAAGATAGGTCAGTGAGTAAATTGCTGAGTGAATGATGTGAAGATTCAACACACAATTACAGTTCGGAACACCTTCCCTGTACAGGCTGGTGAAGACAGGTAACGGAGAAAGAGTGGGAACCTGAGCAGGCCCTTGGGGCTTGGCCTCACCTGCTGAAGTCCACACCAACGTTCTTGAGCTTCACAGTGGTTGCATAGGTGTGCCCTTCTTTAAGCACCCCAAACTTCACTGACGGTGGGAGAAGGTGGAACCCAAAAGGGGGTGACTTTATATTATTAATGGCAGCAGATGCAACAGAGGATGTGTTCACTTTTCCTCCAACAGGATCCTGCACCTGTAAAGTCAGAAAAAAAAATTAATGAAATAAAATGATTCTCCTTGGGGTTTTCAAGACAAGAAAAAGTTCCTGTCACGAGAAGAAAATAATTGTTAAATTGACAGTCTCATGTAATTCTTATTACATCCTTGTAAGAGATATTTTAGGCTTTGCCTCAAGGATGAAGAAGCTCAAATTCAGAGAACCGAAAGACACTTTGCTCAAATGTAAGTGACAAAGCTTTGAACATAGGTTTGCTTCATACTAAAGTCTGTGTTTCTTCCTCTGTCAGTGACCATCAAAGTCAGCTCCCCTCAAAACCTCCAGCACACTCATTAAGACACAAACTGCTGATCCCACTCCCAGAGTTTTTCTTTCTGTACATCTGGGGCAGGGCCAAGAGTGTGCATTTGTACAAATTCTTAGGTGTCGCTGATGCTGCTGGTGCACTGCTCTGTGCCCTTAGCAGTCTCCAATCAGCAGCACTGATACGGGTTGGGCGTTTGTTGGAGCTACAGAATCTCCTGCCCCATATGAGACCTCATGAGTCAGGACTTTAACAAGAGCCCTGGATAATTCCTAAGCACAGTGAGGTCTGAGAAGCACTTCTATGATGTATCAGTTATATACATGACAGTGATGTCTATGATAGTGATGATGACTGTGTGACATGAAAATAAAGAGAAAATAAGTATAAAAACTTTACTAGTGAGCTGAAGGAAGCCTTTCCATTGGAACCAGTTAGTGGAAACTGGGAAGGAGAAGAAGAGAAACTTACAATAGCTGAAGGTCAGTGAGTCTGAGGCAGTTAGCGTGAAGTAACAAGTAGTAACAGGTCCCATACATGATCTAAATCATGTAGATTCTAGAATCATCAAAAGGATCTTCAAAGAATCATCAAAAGGCTGGCTGGTGATCCAGTAGTGAGCTGACAAACTGTCCCAAAAGACGAAACTCCCAGCCCAGCTGATTTCAGCTGTAGATTGTTTAGTAACTGGCTCATAAATTGAAAGCACTGCTGTAGTTTCTGTGACTACAGTCCTTATGTGAGATGGTGGAGTCAGTAAATAGCAGCACGCAGTGGCTGGAACTAGTAACTTCTATGCAAAAGGATTATAGAAAATGCTAATTGGCTCTGCAAAATTTGTTCCCATGTCTGTTTTACCTTTGCAAGTGGCTGAGACCTTGGCTTGGAGCTCATCAAGTAATGTGGTAACTTCACTTTTTCTTTCCTTGCTTGTCCTGCAACACCTTGCAGCAATGACTGGGTTGGAATTTTCACAGGTGCACAAGATTCTGCTTCTGTTAGAGAGAAAGTTTAAATTATGCCACATAATCCGGGTGTGATGGTGCATGCCTGTAATCCCAGCACTTGGGAGGCTGAGGCAGGAGGATTGTCGTGAGCTCAAGACCAACCTGGGCTACAAAGTGAGTTCAAGGACCTGAACTGCATAATGAGATCCTGTCTCAAAAAGAAAAAAGAAAAAAGAAAAAAAAAGAGAAAAGAAAAGAAAAGAAAAGAAAAAAGGTTCGGTTCTGACTAGTGCCAGCCTTGGAATACTGTAAACTGATCTTGATGGAAGATTCTGGACAGACCTCAGAAGACCAGGATATTATCTGGTAAAATCAGGTTCTGGAGTTTTCAGTTAGGAATAAGGACTGCACAGGCAGTTGGACTATAGACCATGGGTGTTATGCTTTGGCAGCAAAGTTGTCTGCATTTTGCTCCTGTCCAGTGACTTTGCCTGAGACTGAGATTAAGAGCAGTGGACTAATTAATCTGTCATTGCATGTGTGTTTATTTGTATAACAGCTTGCAGCTAAGAATAGAGGAGACTGAACTTGGACTTTTCAGCAATGTTGAAACTGTTAGGACTTTGGCAACTTTTAGGGACTAAATTCCTTTTGCATAAGTGGATGCACATGAGTATTTTGGGGACCAGGGGTAAAATCTAGAATCTAGTTTATATCTAGATGTTCCCCCAAAACCTCATTAGGTCATAGGTGGGGAGTTTAAAGTGGCTGGATTAGGGTGTGTGAATGTGTATTAAGGGTGAGATACTGGGATTAAGGATATAGATAATGGAAATCCTACCCCAGGTGTAGGTGGCACCAATCAATAGGCTTACTGCCTGTATGAAATACAAAGGGAGAAAGGGGAGGTGGGCGGCTGCTGCTGCTACTGCTTATCTGCTGCTGTCTCTTGCTTGCTCTGCATTGCCCCCTGCCATGCTGTCCTGTTTTGGAACTCGTGGATTAGGGACTAAAACCTCTACAAATTGCAAGCTGAAAGAAACCTTTCCTTCTTTAACATTGAGTGTTGGGTATTTCGTCTCAGGAACAAGAAAAATAAGACACTTGCCAATGCTAATAATTTTATAGCATTCAAAATCTCAATTAGAAGCACTTTTTTCTAGATTACAACAACCTCTTTGTTACAGTTTATATCTAGATATCCCCCAAGAGCCTCATGTGCTCATAGCAGGGGTTTTGGAATGTGACTGGACAAGGGGGCGCTATAGAAGGCTTGCTGATAGGAAAAGGGGTTGGAAGACAGCTGGAAGTGTATGTCTCTCTTCCTGACTCCTCCCTGCTCTCTCTGTTTCTTGACTGCCATGATGTAACCAGATTTCCTCCAACTGTCCTCTGGCCAGGTCCTCTTTTTCTTTTTGTTTCTTATGTTTGTTTGTTTGTTTCTATTGGAGTCAGCCATCAATACACTGTAACTGTGAGCCAAAATACATTGCTCTTCGTTTCCATTTTGGGGGTCAAGTATTTGTACCAGTGATGATGAAAGTGACTAAGACACTATTCTTCTAGTTTATTACTCTACCATATCCAGCAGACAAATATTTGACCTGAGACCATTGACCAACAGCCACTGTCACCTCACACGATCAGTCACTGTTTTTATTTTGCTTTCTGCTTGTTTCCAGACTAATTTTCATACTTTATCATTA
Source organism: Cuniculus paca (assembly GCA_004365215.1). Classification (NCBI taxonomy): domain Eukaryota; kingdom Metazoa; phylum Chordata; class Mammalia; order Rodentia; family Cuniculidae; genus Cuniculus; species Cuniculus paca. The sequence goes on from RJWT010018503.1 coordinate 9,026, forward strand.
TACACGCTCCTTTTTAATCAGAAAAGAACTGTCTCATCTTCCAATATCAAACATATAGGCCCACTTGAAAATTTCTCCATTGTCTCTCACCTCTCTCCTGTCACCGTGTACAAGGTAGCACTGTTAATATCCACGATCAATTTTACTTATTCAGATGCCATATTCTGCCACCTTCTCTAGGGCTCTGCTCTGCCGTAAGCAGGCATTCCCCTCTCCTGCGCCATTAAGCTCTCTCTTAGGATGGAGTTAACATGCATAGCATGGTTAATCTTTTTTAAAAATTGCCTCTTCCTGGATCATATATTTGAGAAATGGGGCTCACCTACAGTCCCATTTCTCAAATCTTTGCAGCGAAATTCCTGGGTAAAGCAACATATCTGTGGTGCTGCCGTTCCTCTTGGTCCATTCTAGCATCACTCACTTCAGTTAGGCTTTGGTCTCCTCCATGTATGAAACTGCTGTGGTCAAAGTCACCAATGATCTCCATTTTGCACAATCCCATGGTTATTATTTATTTTATTCCATCTTCCCAGAACATCTGATCACTCAGGGTACTTAAAATTTTCTGTGCTCCTGTTTTTTTCCTGTCTTCTTAACTGCCTTTACTGGTTCCTGCTCTGCCTGACTTTAGGGCTTGTCTCAAGGTAAAGGCCCTCAAAGCATGACTGTACACCAGCAATATCACTGCCCCCTGGAACTTGTCAGAACTACACATTCTTGGCTTTAGGACTGGTTCCGTCACTTAAACTAGGAATCAACCTTGATTCCTAATTTTTCCCTTACACTTACATACAATTGGTCACAAGTCCTATTGGTTCCACTTTCATAAGATATTTTCAGTTAGTTTGCTTCTCATCTTCTTCTCCTTGAACACCTTAGTCCAGGTCTTCAGCGACTCTTGTGTGTGTTACCTCTTTTGCTTTCCCTCTGTTTCCACTTACCCCCTCTTCTTCCTATCCTCATAGTTATCAGGGTAATTTAAAAGAAAATAAATTAGCCGTGTAATTACACTACTCAAAGTCTTCCAGGAATGTCTACATGAAACTGCACTTACAATAAAACTAAAATGTGCTGCTGCAGCATTATATGATCTCATCTCTGTTGCTCTCTCTGACCTCACCTTTCACTTTTTCTTTTGCTTCTTTTACTTTACCGGTAGCTATATGTCCCCTCAAGGCAACACACTTACTTTTCCCACTACCTATAAGGTTCCTGTCCTTTAACTTTGCATAACTAACTCCTTGTTCTCTTCTCTGCCAAATGTTCCTTCAGAGAGAGGCCTTCTAATCCTCAAGTGAAATCTTGTACCTCACTTTCAGTCATTCTCTCTATATTATACTTTTATTATGTGAAAATATTACAGTGTGAATTTATCTAATTTGTTTGTTTTCTTGCTTATTGACTTTTTCTTCCATAGTGTGTACACCCCATAGTCTTTGGCCTTTTATCTGCTATATTTTTATACCTAGGACAATACCTGGTACAGTAGGCATTGAGACCTATTTAGTGAATGAATAAAATTTATAGGAGAGAAGTTTAAGGTCAGAAAAGCAAAAGACCTATGTAGGGTCTCTCTTAATTCATCTGTAAATATAGGAAACCATTTTCTCTATAAGAGACAGCTAGGAACCATCAGCAGATTCTCATATTCAGAAATAAACACATTCACAGAAATCAAATATTGACAGAATTATCTATACAACTTAAAATTCTCTTTCCATCCTTGGAAGAGTCATATTAAGATCCCTAAAATGACTGTAATCTGACTCACTTTAACTAGCTTTGTTTTGTGCTATCTGTTTTTCAATTTCTATTAGCTAATTAACATATATGCTATGTAAGACAGAGACTATATCATATGCTTCTCTTGCAGAACAAAGAAAGTATTGAAATAACAGGTAAACTAAGTTCAGCCACCAAATTACTGCCTGCTCAAGAAAGGGTATGAGGTACCTAACCTTCAATGAGCCACACAATGAGCTTTCAGAACAATGAGGGACAAAATAAAATAAAATAAAATAAAGATACAAAATAGCAAATATAAAAATATACTTGTATTGCTTTCCTGTAATCTTGTAGTAATTCTCAAAATAGAAGCAAAAAATCTTTGTAGCTCCGGGATCAATGACCCTCTGGTATTTTTTCTATCCATAACTATACTTCCAACCCCTAGTGCCATTTCTCAGACTTCAAAAGAGTACAGTGTTCAGTTTTGAGAAACAAATAAATAAAGCAAATGACTGCCATACCTTCAGGAGATTTTGTTAAATTTTCATTTTGGTTCTGGCTAGGAGACACCATGGTACCCTTAGAAATCTCTGATTTTGGACATCTAAGCACATTTGAGGACTCCTTTTGTGAAACTGTAGATGGCTTGGAATCTAAAAGAATTCCAAAATGAACATTATAAAATGATATTTTGGGCAATCATGTGATGACTAATGTTTGTATGAACAAACATTGAACAATATGTTTTACAATGAGCGAGGTGCTGTCCCCCAACATGACTGGGAAAGGTTAAATATGTGAAAGGCATCAAAAAGCAGAGATTGTTTATAATATGATTCAGCATTGGCCAATAGCAAACAAGATAGCATCTGCGAAGTATACATTCCCTTGGAACTGGCTGGTTCTTTGTGAATATTTTGACCAAACAGAAGAATTGTTGCTTTATTGTATTATAAAAAGGCCAATTTGTTTCTATTTTTTTATTTTAAAAAGCAAAACAGAAAAAAAGAAATGATACAGAATTTCAAAAAAATAGTAGGAAATTAAAACTAGTTAATATATTGCATATTGTTATCTTGGAAGTAGCTGTTCAGGTTACAAGATCTAGGCATAAAAAAAACAAAACGATCAAACCATCATAACAAATGTTGGCTGGGCTGTGGGGAAAAAGGAACCCTTCTCCAGTGTTGGTGGGAGTATAGACTGGTGCAACCACTGTGGAAATCAGTATGGAGATTCCTCAAAAAACTAGGATTGGAAGTCTCATTCAATTCGGCTGATCCCCTTCTGGGTATTTTCCCAGAAAAATTGAAAATGTCATGCCACAGCAATATATGTGCACCCATGTTTATAGCAGCACAATTAGTAATAGCCAAATCTTGGAAACAACCCAGATGCCAATTTGTTTCTATTTTTACCTGGTGATGGTGACTGAGATATGATTTTTTAGAAAAGGTTTCTAATCTTCTAGCAAATACTCATAATATGAAACAGATTTAAAAAGCAAATCTGTATGGGGAGGAAAATACATTTCAACTTGTGTGTGCTAACCCTGATTGAATACTTGTAGTTGCCTGGAGGACTGTGCTGAGGAGGCGTAAAGCACCTAATGCTGGGCTGTCTTGCTACTGGTAGAAGTTCAATTATGTGGTTAAGGTGGAAAATGCCACGTCTCCATTGTAAGTGTACATTTTATTTACTTAGTGTACGCGGGTCAATATTTTGAGACTGAACGAATGTCCTGTTCCCCAAAAACTTTGCATTATTTCAATTCAGTATTCTACATGCCTTTGGGTACATTGTAAACTCAGAAATGAAAGCTAAATTTTATTTACAATTTGGTTTCCTCATGTAACGCAGATCATAGTTGGGTCTGTCATCAGCTGTCACCATGATAAAAGTGGTATAAACTAATTATATCTGAAGAACCTGCTGTTAGTATTATTCAGTTAAGTATAGTTAGTAGGAATAAGAATTACATTAACATATTACCTGAATGAAGATCAGACGTATCTTGAAAGGCTGTCTCGTTTGCATCTGCATCTTTCTTTGTAAAAGGAGGCAGTTTTTTTGAAAGCTTGTCCAGATAATTGTACTTAAAAGAAAAGCCAAAAGACTTATTTCAGACTCACACATGGCTGAAAGGCAACCACTGAAAATACGTTAAGATGATGAGCAATGATGAAAGCACATATTTAAGGCACTGAAAATAAACGAGAAGTTCTCCAAGAGAATGATTAGCTGATTTCTAGGTTTTGCTAATTAGTCATAATTTTCTATAATTTTTTTCTTGGACGGGCTGTGTTACTAACAGTATCTGGAATCTTTGAGGAGTGCAGGTGTTCTGAACACATGAAGGATTCATTTTGCTACAGGATTTTTGTGACTCCCAGGCTGTGCAGGAAGGTTGGGCCCGTGGCTTAGATGTGGTTCATAAGAGGAGAGCACTCTGCCTCTGTGGGGTTCTAAGAACTCACAGTATCTTAGCAGTATCATAGTAGCTGGTGAGTGATGAAATTTTTTGATGACAGAAAAATTTCAAAATGGAATTTATCAGAAAATAATCATTGATAGGCTATACTCACTCCCCACCCCAAGGGTTTAAAGTAGATGAGAGAGGACAATTAATAGTTGTAAAATTACCAATGGGCTGAGGGTTCTTTTGCTCAGTCTAAATGAAAATCATCAATCAGCAAAGTGCTCCATTAGTAGTTCTGGGATCTGAGTGCAAGTGGCCCTCAGGTCTTACTATTCTAGCTCTTGGCAGCTCCTGGCTACCCCTTTCAGTTTCTCAGCAGCTAAGGTTCACAGTGCCTTTGGCTGTTTGCTCGAAGTCCTCCAGCGGCTTCCACTGGATCTGTTACGGCTCCCCGCAGATCCCTGTAACTGTCTGCTGGACTCTGCTGCTGGTCACCACTGATTTCTGTTGTTGATCCTAGTCTCTGCCAATCTCTGTCACTCTTTGGAATCTTCAGGGCTAGAAGCCCTTACCATTAATAGCTCATTTTAATGCAACCTGCTTTGTCTATACTACTTGAAAAAAGAATCCATGCATAGTTTTATGGGATTATATTAGCAAGGCTTTACTGGGACCTGTGCTGCAACATCAGGGCTCAGTACAGTAGAGGGAGCCCTCCTCCATTAACCACAGGACTGTGAGAGAATTCTGCTCATCTTGAGCAGGAGTATGCTAGTGCCCACACAGTTTTGCACATTTCATGGATCCACTTAAGAATTTTCATAGTAATAGGGGACAGGGGCAGGGCATAGTCATTAGGAGAGGCTGAAGGGCAGAGTCATGTAGAATGGGCTCCTATTTCAAGCTTTCTGTGGCCAAAGCAAGTATCTCTGGGGTGGCATGGGGTTTCCAGGGCAGTTGTGAACTTCAGGAGAACCAGCTGCTTGATTGGCAGCTCCTGCAGTTCCCTGAAAATGGTGGTACCGAAACTGTGAATGGCACCTTTTTGAGGAGTCTGTAGGAGGGCAGACAGTGCTGATCATGGCTCCTTGGGGCTCCAAGATTTCAGCAATAGGTCTGGTTACTTTCTCCCTGTCAGGCATGTTTTTTTTGGCTGCACCTGAGAGAACTGGCAATGGCACCCTGAGCGGCCTAGAATCAGGTAGGAGATTGCAGCTATCCGCTGGGCCTGGAAGATAGCTGGGGAAAGTAACCCTGTGGTGGTGGGAAGCTCTGGGGCTAGTTGCCTCATGCCACCTTTGAGGAAGTGAGGGGGAATGAAGAGGAGGGGCAAGGAAGCTGTCAGAGATAGTGCTTCCTTCTGGATGTGAGAAGGCAGAGGGGTGGGTCCGGCCTCACGTCTTTTCAATCTCAATAAAACAAAGCAGGGAAGGACAGTGACAATAATACACCGTTAGGGAATTTCTACATTGGAAGAAGAAATGAAATTGATCTTGCTTGGGGGAATATGGGTTTGTTAGTCAAGTTGATGTGGTAGAAAATTAAACAAGGTCAGGAAAGATAGATTATATATTGACATAAGCTATATATATAACTTTTATAAAAATTGTAATTGTTGTTAATTACATTCAATTACCTGGGACTGACATAACTGATTCAATTCAGAGACGAAGTAGGGTTGTATCACTTTGCTCCTAATTTCTGTTAGCTGATTTTTTGTCTTCTCAATTTCTTTCCTGGTCAATATTTCCATAATGATGCAAAAGAAGACATGGCACATTAAAAATGTTATTTTCTTATGTTTTAGCTCTAAAACCACAGAAAATCAATCAATTACCAACAGTAAAACTGATAAGAATTAGCTCACTGAACAGACAGATTTTCGGTCAACTTATTTTGACTCCTTTTCTTATTTTTTCTGAAGTCACTCATATTTCCTACTGTGGAAATGAGACTCTCGTGTAAGACTGGAAATAATGATACCAGGTTGGTCTGATTTTACAGTTGATCTCAAATGACTACAAACTATATAACTCTGAAATGGTTGAAGTTTTTGAAGTCCTTCAATTCTGAAATGCAAATAACAGCTAAAGAGTCTTTGGGTTTATAATTTCAGCAGCAATGGTAACAAAAATAAAACCCAAGGAATGGCTTATAAATAATATGACCAGTAGTTACAAAGTTATTAGATAATCATGATAATCCTGCTGGCTACCTTTTGAATAGCAGAGTCCCTCTACTGGACAGACTTGATCAACATATCATCTTTTTAAAGCAACTTTAATTTACCACTGAAAATATCTCTCCTGTCTCACTGGATTCCATGTGCATCAGTCTGGCTATTGCTTATACTACTCTTTTAAATTTTTCTCACAAAAGAATCAATAAATCTCTAAATGGGTAAGCCCAAGTTCGCTTTTTCCATTCACACTTTCATTCTTCCATACCATTTGATCTTCGTTGACCACTTTCCATTTTCTTGAAACTTTCTCCATTGTACATTTTTCCAAACTTTTTCTTCCTATTATATACATTTAATTGTGTGTTTCACTTTCACTGACTGGCCATTAACTATCTATAAGTTAAGGTTTGAAATTATTAATGATTCAAATCTTTAAAGATTGGCTAACATATGCATATTCAAAAAGTACTCACAAGTACAAAATAAATAAGAAAGTCTCCATTTCACATGGTTCCCTGATCTCTCAGCCTCCATTCTCACTGTTACCCACCATCATCAGTCTCTTGGAAATGGTTTTTGGGTCATAAAACCTAGGAAGAATTCTCTAACTTTCCCCTGCAGCAAGTCATCAGACTCCCTTGTGAGAAGTGTCCCTCCTATGCTCAGACAAAAGGAAAATCCTTATCTATGAAGACAGTGACACAGATTAGAATCTGAACAAACAGGTCTGGCTAAGTTTCTCTAAGTTTATTAATATTTGATTATACTTTTTTGTCCTATCATGTTTCTCCCCAGTTCTCCATTCTCCATCAAATCTAGTATAAAAATACTAAAGTTTAACAATTTCTTTGGGGCTTCATTTTCTTATTAAATTCCCTAGGTAATGGAAATAAATCTGTATGCTTTTTGTCTGGTTAATCTGTTTTTTGTTTTTTTTTTGGGTTATTGTTTAAAGGAATTCAGCCATTACATCTAAGATAGACTGATAAAAAGATATGTTTCCCCACTACAGGCAGCACAGTGCATACCTTCCAGTTTACACTGTAGATGGAGGTGAGCCATGAAAGTTAAAATCTTAAGTTAACACTTCCTCAACACATTTCACAAGATAACACTGACATCTTTATTTTTTTAGTTTTTTTATTTTATTTTGAAAAAAGAAAAAAAACAAAACACAACCAAACAAAACAAAACCGAGTAGAGTCGATCACTACAAAACATGAACTTGGTACATGACTTCTAAACAGAGTAAAAAGCAGTCTATAATAGCTACAGAAGGCAGAACAAGGTAAGCAATATAGAAGTTCAAGATACTAGTAGGACAGCAGTGGTTACCATAATGTTTGTTATCTTCAGGATAGTTGCCTACACCTTCAGACATACTACAATCAAACAACACAGGATACAGTAAAATCAATCAAAGCAAAACAATGAAAGCAATACAGGGTTTTGAAACAAGATAATTGGACATCCTCAATGGCTGCAATTATATATTTTGCTATCTTTAAAATAGCTGTCCATGCCATCAAGTATAATAAAATCAAACAAATCAGAATAAAATGAAATCAGAACTATCAATACAATCTGAATTTCAAATCATGATAATAGATTAACAGTGTCCACTTCCTTCCCTTTTTAGATAGTTCCTCCCCTTTGACTTTCCCAATATGTATTGTGCATTTTGGATCCCACTAACTCCTTTAGTTTGTTATACTAGAGAGGCAACACCAAATTCGCCCATGTGATTCTGAACCATTTCATCCATGAGCATGATCGCCAGTTGCCTCTATCCATCTACGAGAGCCTTGAGATTATCTTCCTTTATAGCTGAGTAGGTTTCCACCCCATGAAATACCATGTCTTTCTTATCCATTCTGCAATTAGTGGGCAGGCTACCCCTACTTTTTTTCTGGCTCCCTGTCATATAGGGCATTGTTCTCTCTCCTTTGACTTTCAGACTATGAATTTTCCTTCTAGTTCAATGTGTTTCTTGTATAGAGCATATTGATGGATCCTGTCTCCTGATCCACTCTGCCTGTGTTTCTTTCTATTGGTGTCTTGAGGCCCTCTTGCACTGCATTGTGTCTGCCATGCTATTTTCCTGCCCTTGGCTCCCTATTTTTCCTCTCCATTCAATCAACTGGCCCCACTTGATGGTCCCCCTCTGACATTGTTCATGAGACCATGGTTCTTTTTCTCTCTCTCTAAAATGTCCTTTAGTAGTCTTTGTAGGGTTGGTTTGGTAGTCATGAATTCCTTGAGTTGTTCTTTGTCATGGAAGTATATTGTTTGACCATTAATTTTGAAAGAAAGTTTTGCAGGATACAGCAGTCTGGGTTGGAAGTTGTTTTCTTTCAGGACTTGCAAAACTTCACTCCAACCTCTTCTTAACTTGATGGTTTGTGTTGAGAAGTCTGCCGTGATTCTGATGGGTTTTCCTTTATAGGTGATCTGCTTCTTTTCTCTAACAGCTTTTAATATTATGTTCTTGAGTTGAATTTCTAGGATCTTGATTATTTTATGTCTGGGTGTAGATCTGTTTTGGTTATGGCTAGCTGGAGTTCTACGTTCCTCACTTATTTGAATGTCACTTTCTTTTTCTATGCTTGGAAAGTTTTCCAAAATTATTTGTGTAAATAAGGTCCTGATGTCATTTGTCTTGACCCCTGCTTTTTCACTCACATTTTTAATTCTTAAGTTATACTTCCTTGAGTTATCTAGCAACTGTTGAATTGTTACTTCCTGAGTCCTTGTTTTTTTTTTTAGTTTGAAAAGAATAAAATCAAACAAAACAGAACAGCGTAAAGTCAATGAAAGCAAGGCAATGAACATGGTACATGACTTTTAAACAGGGTAAAAAGCAATCAGTAAGGCTACCATAATGCCTCTTGTTATCTGCAGTATACCTGCCCATACCATCAGGGATAAGTAAAATGAAACAAAATACAACAAACTACAGCAGTAGAAACAAAACAAAACATAACAAAACGAAACAAACAAAGCAAAACCATGTAAGCAATACAGAATTTCAAGACATTAGCAAAACAACATTGGCTACCATAATAGTTGTTATCTTCAGAATAGTTGCCTACACCTTCAGACATATTATAATCAAACCACACAGAATAGAGTAAAATCAATCAAAACAAACAATGAAAGCCATACAGGGTTTCTAAACAAGATAAGTAGACATCCTTGATGGCTGCAATTATATATTTTGTTATCTTTAAAATAGCTGTCCATGCCATCAAGTATAATAAAATCAAACAAATCGGAATGAAATGAAACTAATCAGAACTATGAATACAATCTGAATTTCAAATCATGATAATAGATTAAGAGTGGTCATTTCCTTCCCTTTTTAGATAATTCCTCCCCTTTGACTTTCCCAATATGTATTGTGCATTTTGGATCCCACTAACACCTTTAGTTTGTTATGCTATGGAGACAACACAAAATTCACCCTTGTGACT
>RJWT010018505.1:0-18827 GCA_004365215.1 Cuniculus paca
AGAGAGAGAGAGAGAGAGAGAAACTCCTACATTCCACTTCACTATTCACCGCTTTTACTTGTACCGAAGTCACCACTACGGTCTAGAACCACAGGCCCAGAGGGTCCATGGGATGTGGCGAGCTGGTGATTTTCTTCCTACTTTAATCATTCCTCGAGTGAGACACCTTGATCCCTTCCCACATTCTAACAGGTCTGTGCACAAGAGGCTATAGCAGGCTCTAGACTTGAGATATTCTGGCCTTGGGGGCAAAAGCTTTTTTTTTTTTTTAAGTTTGTAAGGGTAATTACCATTATTTACAGTACCGAGGGCAAAGCCCCACCCTGGGCTCCAGGCCAGGGGACTAGGAGTAGAGTGTAGTGGGGTGAGCCAAGTCCAAGACAAAAGCACAATTATGCTCACCTAAAACCTCACACTGGTGGGAGTGGGATGAAGGAAACACCCACACCGAGGGAGGTGTGCACAGGGAGGGGCTTTCTTTGAAGTTCTGTGTGAGTCTCGTATATTTTTCCCCTATAGTGCTGGGAATGCTCGAAGATTCTTGGTTTCCATCCTGGGTCTCTCTTACTGAGTGGTGCCATAAGGAAATGGACTTCCTTCTTATTTGATTTGCCAATGTTGAAAACTGAACTTCAAATAAAAGAATTTTGGAAGAATTAAGAAAACGGGAAATGTTGTGTAAGGTGTTAGGAAGCTTTCTCAACTTCTTGGCAGAAAGGAACGCGAGTAAAATACCCAAAGACTCCATCTTTATTTTTCAAGCCCACTTCACTTTTCAGATACTTTGTTTTACCCTTCTTTCAGATCCAGGCCATTTTCCACTTATGGGAGTTTTAAAGCCATGCCTGGGGTCAAAGTGTCACCACAGTGAATCTGGTTCTCCAAGTCAGAAAATAATTAGCTAATACCTGATTTCTTGCACATATTGCACACACACACAAACTATGTATATATATATATATATATATATATATATATATATATATATATCTTTCTTATTAACTAGGCTACATCTTTTTCTTGTTGCCAAGGTTAAGGCCAGATGATTATTTGTGCTAATGTTACGAATTACTGATGAGGAAAGCTTATAATAAGTGTTGACATGCTGTAAAATCCATGGCACCACAAAGCAACTAGTGCAGTGGGGGGTGGGGTGGGGGTGGGAATCAGAGAACCCCAAGTCTCACTCTGTTGAGCCTGGGGAACCTGAGGCAGAAATTCCTCACCAAGGGCACTTGTGGTCAGGGGGAAGGCTCCACTGGGGTTCAGGAGCACAACCTCAGTAAACTGGATTTTTCAGCTGGGTGTGGTGGCTATAATCCCAGCACTCAGGAATCTGAGGCAGGAGGATCACAAATTCCAGGGCAGCCTGGGCTACTTAGGAGTTCAAGGTCACCCTGAGCGACACAGTGAAACTCTGTCTCAAAAACACCAAACCAAAAAAAAAAAAGAGTTGGATTTTCCCCTTTTGTGTTGCAGGGAAATGCTTTTTAGGAAATGGGTGTGGAAATTGGAAGTGCATTCATGGCTGCCTGGGTGAAGCCAAGGACTAAAAGGAGTTTCTGGGCAGCAGAAGCTTCATAGCTGCCCACACTCCCTGCAGACACCTGACAGCTCTGCATGCCTGATGGGCAGCTGCCCACAGTCAGAGGAAAACGGAGTCGCAGACCAGCTTCACTTGAAACACAGGCCGGCTGCATTCTGCCCCTCGGGGCCCTTGCAGCCACCTTGACTGGAGGCTGTTTCAAGGGACAGACACAATGTGTGTTTGTCTTTCTTTTGTTTTCACCTACTACCAGCTGGAAGCCAGAAGGCGTGGAGTCTGGCAAACAACTTTGGTTGTAAATAAAGGGAATGTAAGAATCTAAAAGCTGTGACTGCTGTGGCCCAGTCAAGGTGGGAGCAGGCTGAGGGGTGTACAGGGAACAGGGGGAGCGAGGAGGGGGAAAAGGAGGTACATTTCCTAAAGGAAATAGAAAACTACACAGAGAAGCTGAGTGTGGTGGCACTTGCCTGTTACCCCACATTCTGGGAGGTTGAAGCAGGAGCCTGGCCTGGGCAACCCAGCAACTGCCGTGCCCAGGGCAGCTCTCAAAAGTTCTCGGGGGTGGGGACGACAGCGAGAGGTTAGAGAAATAAAGATAAGAGACAATACACAGAAAGCTGAGGTCAGGTGGAGCTCTGTCTCTGGGCGGGAGGAAAGGAAATGCTCAACCAGCCTAGCACGTTTATTTATACATTTGGCAGGTTGGTGTCATGTGACACCCCCTTTGCCTAGCAACCCATTGCTTGGATCGTCTCCAGGCTTGGTATTCTCTGAACTGAAACCCCCTTGTTTCCCAAGGCTTTCCTCTGATGCTCTTTGTTCTGGGACAAGGCTTGCCTCACCCTGACCTAGGTGATCAATTTCCAGCTTCAGTTGCTTCCTTCAAGCAACATAGCAAGACCTTGTCTTAAGGGGGGGGGGTGCGCGGGAGGACTGGAAGTGTAGCTTAGTGGAAAGGCTCTGGGTTCAGTCCCCAGTACAGCAAACAAAACAAAAACCGGAGAAATTCGTAATGTTTGTTACAGGACATGATCCTATTGCATATTTTCCATATATTAGTATTTCTACATGTAGTTCATTCTTAGGCATTTGTCCATAAATAGAAACACAGACCTCTGGGTCTGGATCTGCCTCCACTCAGTATTGAATGTGCCCACTGTGTGTGGTGTTAAGGCAAACACTTTGTGATGAAAGATGGCATCACATGACAGTGGGTCAGCGAATGAACACCGGTAATGAGAGAGTTTCTCAGGAGGAAGGGGGACCAAGGGCTGTGAGAGAGGAAAGGGAATGGTAAAGAGAGATTAACATGGGGATAGTCCAAGTGGGTGATTTTACATGAAAACTTATTCTTTTCCTGGCAAAACAAACCCAACAGACCACAAGGCCATGAAACGCATCCACGATGATCTTCATTTGTCACTTTTCTGTACTAAGGTAACTTGTATCACATAAAATTTGGAAATATAACATTTTACTTAAATGTGAGAGATTGAAGTGATTATTTCCAGAGTGATATGCAGATTTGAGATTCATTCTGGTCAACTTGTTTTGCAAATTGATGGTTCTCCAAAAAGTAGAAATTTAAAAAATATTCAATGTTTAGCTTTCTTGCTGTTTAAGGTGAAAACTCACTTTTTGTCAACTGCGAGTGGAATAAGCATTTTAAAAAGAATCCAGTTAACTTTGAAAGGAAGTACAGTATGTAGTTTGGCAAACTCGAGGGCAGTGACCTAATGTTGAAGGGAGCTTTGAAGTCAGACAGATCAGAAATCTGATCCTGATCGTCTAGTTTAAAAACTGTGTGGTCTTAGATACATTGCTGAACCTATTCTTTCTTTTTTTTTTAGTTTTTTGAGAAAGGGTCTTGCTGTGTTGTTCAGGCTGGCCTCAAACTCATGGCAATACTCCTGCCTCAGCCTTCCAAGTGCTGGGATTACAAGTGTGTGCCACCACACTCAGCAACCTGAGCTTTAGGGTTTTTGTTTTGTTTGTAAGTGGAAATAATATATCTACCTTGTAAGGTTATTTTGAAAGTTAAACGAGTAATGCATATAAAGCCCCTGATAAGAGACCTAGTTTACTTAATCTATGCTGTAGATTTAGCTACTATTAGTTCGTAATTATGGATAATTATAATAATGAATACTTTTCCTTTCCCTGCTAAATTATGATTATATAGGACAAAGTGAATTAGAATAATGACATTTTGTGAATTTAATAACAACTTACTAAAGTGATTAAGCTTTTTGCGTGAAATGAAGAGTGATTTATTTATAAGATTAATGCCTAAATCACATTTCTCCGGCTGTGTAGCCAAAGAAAGCTTTACAGTTTCACCCAATGGCTTCCTTTCTTAGGAAGGAAGAGAAGAAGGAAGGGGGAGAGAGAGAAAGAGTGAGAGAGAGAGAGAGAGGAAAGAGAAAGAAAAAGAGTCAAAGGCAAAGGGATTCAACAGCATTTCCCAGGTTGTCCCCACAGCCAGCTGAGCGCAAGGTGCCCTGACCTGAGCAGACCTGGCTTCACTCCATCAGTGCTAAAAGATGTCACCCTCCTCTGTCCTCCAGTCAGACAGGCCTGAGGTGACTTGTGTTCCTCTGGGTCTTCAGGGGGCTCCCAAGACTTCCAATGTCAACACAGCTGGGCTGCGTAAAATATTAGTGGCTTGCTTGTGGAACAAGGAGTGGTTTGATGCTTTTAGATGATAAAAAACATGGATGATGAAAAAGGCTGGATTCACTTAATGGCATGGAGAAAAACGCAAGAGATGAGCTGTGAACCCTAAAATCAGACACTCGGACTTAGCAGTGGTGACACTGTGAGCTTGTGAACCTAGACATTCTTTCTCTCAGAAAACTATTAAAATTGTAAAGAAAAGAGTGATCAAGATATCAGATTCACAGGCAGTAAGGTTTTACACATACACTTTTAGAAATCTTTTGAAGTCTTCTTACCCTCAGATAAATGGGAATGCAAAGTATTATGCAAATCAGATTTAACTTTCTGGCTAATTTGCCTCAATAAAAAAAGTGAAAGATGCAAAAGGAAGGTTGCATCCACATTTTAAGAGTGTTTCTATGTCAATAGAGTTGCCCTGAGGAGCGGCTCCCAGGGTCTGTGCCAGCATGGCTGTGTTGGTGGATGCCCCAGCTTCAGGGCAGGCTCAGATGGTGGATAGTCAGGGTTTAAGTGATGTAGTGTTGAGTTCAGTTAATGTCACCAGTTGATGTGAAGCAGACAAGAAGAAAAGAGGGAACCAGGAAAAAGTAAACGGGAGAATGTGAGAAAGGTAGGAGTGAAAAAAGGAAAATCTGTGATCCTGGAAAGGTGTAGAATGATTGGCAGTTTCTCAGATTCCTTCCATAAATTCCCTATTCTTACTTCATTTCAAGCTTCAAGAAAGATTGCATTCCATTTGAGAATATCCTATGATACTGAGTATACACATAGATTCATGAGAACTACCCTTAGGCCCCGAGGAAATATTATACATGTTGTTATGGATTAAAAAGTGGTGGTCAACTTGGCACCAGCTGAATTAAATCAGCGTGGTGCTGCATTTAGACAATTCACCTGAGGAAAGTTGCCAGCATAAAGAGAGACGTGGAGAGGAACAGCGTAACATTGTGGGTGCTCCTAAGTGCTGCTGTTTGGAGCCATTGGGTCTCCTGGAGGAGCTTGTCAGGCTGGCTCCCCAATATGACTTTGGCTATTATCATCGGAGGAGCTCAGGACCTTGCTGAGAGTGGCTGTGGTTCACTTTGGGGAGCTCTAGTCCCTATGTTGAGCATTGCTTCCTGGCTCTGGAGGGGAAGATGGTTGCTGTTTAATCTCCAGGAGAAGTTGTCAAGCTGGCTTCCTGGCACGTACTTGACTGTTCTCATCGTCCGAGGAGCGCGGGACCTCACTGTCGCTGAGGATGGCTGTGGTACTTTTCGGGGAGCCCTGGTTCTTATTTGAGCATTGCTTCTTGGCTCCACTGTAGAACCCTCAACCTACTAGCACAGATCCTTCATCCTGCTGGCATAGACTTTCTAGCTTCCACTGCTGGCCTTTGGGCCTTCCTAGAATAGACTTTGGTGTTGTGGACAGATTTCCTGCACTTTCTTGTGTTTAACACTGGGTAACCATCATAAATAATATTATAAATTCTGTGTCCTGATTTTAATCTTTCTCTCTGCGACCCCTGATTATAACACATGTTGATTGATAGGGGGTATTAGTCACTTGATTACATTTTCACTTGTGTCAAATCAGTGATAAAAGCCTAGTGTACAAAGATGCCTACGATACCATTTCTAACTCTCACCAACTCCACATGCATTTCAATGTCTTGTGTTAAGTGTGCTGATAGACATTAGTTACAGGAGCCTGTGAGAACACAGTGATGATGTCCCTCATTCAGTCTAATAATTAGGAATCATCCTGCCCTAACCTTTGGGATGAAACCCCTAAGGAAACACCCAGCAAAGGCACTGGGAAGAGTGTTTTCTAGTAGTGAGAGAAGTTCAAGGGCTTGCAGTGGCGGTGGTCCTGCTGTGATGTGCACAGTGGGTCCCACAGGAAGCCAATGGAACTGTTGTGGCAAAGCGACTGCTATGGTCAGCTACGTGGCCTTTCTTTTGGACATCAACCCAGTTTCTTTTTCTGTCACTTCCAAGGTGATTACATTTTTTAGTTTCCTGTGATATCAGAACATAAGAGTAGATGTATGGGGTTACTCTAAGCTAACAGAAGTCAAGGGATTTAGTGACAGTGGATGAGGGTATCAATGAAGAGTTTTAAATCAGCATTGGATTTTTTGTTTGCTTGTTTTATTTTCTGAGATAGGATCACACTATGCAGTGCAGGCTGGCCTTGACCTCAGCATGTAGCCCAGACTGGTCTTGAATTTATAGGGGTCCTCCTGTCTCAGCTTCCCGAGTGCTAGGATTACAGGTATACACCACCATGCCCTGCTAGAATTGGATTTTGTGAAATGTTCTGTGGTACATCCAAGTTGAGGAATTGACCTAATGAAGTTTTAGGTTAAATGGGAATTGGTTACTTAGTCATGGGGAAGGCGATTTAAATTGGACTTGAACAGCAACTACTTGGCTTAAATATATAAAGCATGAAATCATTTTTAAAAATGTGGTTTTGGGGCTGGGGATATGCCTCAGTGGTATAAGTACCTGCCTGGCAAGTGCAAGGTCCTGAGTTCAATTTCCAGTACCCTCCTCCCACCCCAAAATATGGTTCATACAGGTTTTTGGAAAAGGGATTCACACATCTTCTGCTCACTTCTTTTTTCCTCTATCTATAAAACATAATTAAATATTGTTATATGTTATATAACTTCACATTTTAAATTCTTGTATTAAAAATATATATGTATATTCAAATACAAATGTATGTATTTCAAATATCTTGAAAAATATGAATATCTTTTTATAATTGATTACCGGAAGATCATAAATTGATTCCAAAAGACACACATAGAAATTAGTCTCATTAATTTATAGTTGCCTCAAGTACAAGGAGCATAGATCAGCCTTCTTGATAATTTATTTCTGCATTTTTTAGACATCAGTAAAGTTTCAATGTTTGAAAAGAACATAACTTTGGGAGATGGGTCCTGAGTTTCGGTCAGCAGTTGTTGGGCAAGTCATTAAACTTTGTGATTGGCTTGAAAAAAATGAAGGGATAATGCTCTTTCTGTCTTTAAAGACTGTTATGAGGCTCAAGTTTGGTAACATACATGGAAGACTTCTGAAAACCTCTGTAGGGTGACGGTGGCAATAAATGGGTATCGAACTTTCAGGCAAAATACAGAATTGAAGCTCTTCATTCAGTTCCTGTTTCCCATACTTGACCAACCAATATCCAAGAATCGGTTACTGAATAAGCAAATGTGCCTATACATATACATTTAAAAAACAGCTGAGTGTTAAACTTATTGAGGTTCCTAAATTATAAAAATATATTTAGGACAGTGATCAATTCTATCGATATGTAAATAGAATTAGTCACTATAGTATCTGTATCTAGTTATCAAAAACAAAACAAAAGCAAAGCAAAATGAAGTGCCCCAGCCTCTGTCCCCATGCAGGCATTGAAATGTCACATCTCCTTAGCTCTATCCCCTTGTTTACATTTTTACCTACTTTCCACTCTTGCTCACATTCATCTCTGAATAACCTAGTTTTAAGGAGTCTGAATGTAGGCCATGTTCTATAAAGGATATTTACTTTTAGTTGTATATGAGGTTAAGAAAATTCAGGACTTTTTGAGTTAGGATTTAAATGTAGCTTTATGTGAGAGTGCTGTCTAGTAAATATTTGGAAATTGGGATAAAGAAACAGGGACTGGCCACTGGTTCATGATGCTGGACAAGTTACTTAAATAGAGGGTGTGAAAGAAGGGTGCTTTCATTTTTTGATTTCCCTCTCCCACCCACCATCCCATTTCCAAAGTTTTACACAGAAGAACTCTGAAGGGGAGCGGAGGATACATATGTGTTTCCTTCATGGTCTCTTGTTCCTTTTTTCCTTGAGTTAATCTAGGGTTTCCCTGTTTGCTTTTCCCTTAAAACTTAGGCCAATGCAATGAACTTCTCCAGTCAGATAGAATCTGTTTTCAATATAAGGATAAAGAGAAAGAAAATCATTAGAGAAAATATGAGAACATGTAAGTAGTCAAATGCTCAATTAACTAACCTTTGGTAAGTGGGCTGGGATCACCTGGGTACCTTCTCCAGCTTCTCACCTATTTCCCGTCAAGCTGGAAACATCTGATCCTACACCCAGGACCTTTTGCTGACATCTTTTCCTTTCCACCCAAATGTTCAGATTCAAGGTTCCCAGATCCATTTGGATGCCCCTAGACAGGAACTTGGCCATCCCTAGAGAATAGGCAGGGCTATGGTTACGTGTACAGTGTAGGCTTTATTTTTCAGGGGAGGTAGTTCCATTTCCCCACTAAAAAGGAGCCTCCTTTACTATGGATCCATTGTTAATGCTAATTGCAATGTCTCCTGAATCAAATTACACACACTAGGTAAAGAGAGGAGTGTTTTTTCACACTCTTAGGAGCTACATTTTTTTTTAAAATAAAGTTAACGTTTATTCATGCTTTGAAAAATGGCAGTAGCTTCCAAAAAGGTTGTCACATAGATGGAGAAGGTGGGTTTACCAGCTTCATTTATAGGATGGAGATGATAGTGAAGACAACACCAAGATAGGTGACCTTCAAATCTCCCAGGAGAGAATCCCGTACCTCGCACCAGCCACATTAGTCCTCTGCCCAGGGCTGTCCTCTCAGAAAAAGACCACACAGGCAGAGAAGAGACCGAGTTCATTACCTTAACCCAGGAACTTTTCCCTATTCCAGATATTCTTGCTTTGAGAGTGGAAGGTTAGAAGTCTTTTCGTGGCTATAGGGCACTCTAAATATACTAGCCCTATGGTCATGTTTGGAAGAAACATCTACCTTCTCTTTACATGCTTGCATGATCTGCAACAACTGTAGTACAACAGTCTGTCGCAAGTGTATTGGATATTTCAGTTTGCCAGACCTGTCATGATAAATTAATTACAGGATGTTGCAGAAATGGCAAAACTCCAGCAGCATCTTGCATAGTTTAATATAGACCCATTTCCCCATTTCAATGTATTTGTGGTTAGATAAATCCTCAGAAATTTACAGCTGCTATAGACTAGTTTATTATGTAGTCTGCCTGCACGCATGATAAGTATAATAAGAATTTGATGTTCTTAAAGTGCATAGATTTTACTGATATTTCTTTACCGCCATGGAAATATTTAGTTGCTAAAAGCAGCATCTGCAGAAACCTGTGAACTTTAAATTTAACTTCTGCATAATTGGAGGGCAAGTTAAAAGCATTACTATGTTTAACTAGCTTTCATTTACCTTAAGTCAAAGAATTGTAGGTCAGAAAAGTCATGTGTAACACTTAGATAGAATAGCACTGACAACAAATTTAACAGAAAAGTTTTTCAGCTGAAAACACTGAAAAACCGAACTGAATCTACCAAGCTTTTCTCCAGGGAACCTTCTTCCTTTGGTCTCTTGACTACTTGTCGCAAGTTTCAGTTGCTTCTTTTTGCTCCAGCAACAAGCTCTTGCTTTCCCTCCCTTTTACAGTGTTAAGTTTTTTCATTAAGCAAATCATCTCCTTCCCAAGAAATTTCAGGATTTGTCCTTTGGCAATAAATGAGCTTACTATATAAATGTGTACAACTAAGTCATTCTTCGATTTTCTTCTATTCTTCCATTGTTCTTGACAAGGCTCAAGTAAGGAGTTAAGAAGAAATGAACTATAATAGGTAAACTTCAGATCGCTTAGTAGTTTTAGAAATAACACAGAAATATGTAGACTATTTTCACATAAGTGAAAGAAGTAGAACATAACTTACATATGGTGGATATCTATGATTCCCTTGGTTTTTTATATTGGAGAAATATGGATTCTTAGCAGCACTAGCAGCCTCAACTCATTTGAGACAAAACCCATCCATAATCATTATGAAGCTGAGGTGTTAGGATAGCAACTTTGGAAGACAGGGTGCTCGCAACATATGCTTGATGTAGATTTGAAGAGAATCATTAGAAAAATAGCATTCTTTGTGTTTACAAAACAAATGTTTTTATGTTATGCACTTCCCGCCTTAGTTTAAAGTATTTTCTATTCATTTTAATAATTAGAGCAGAAGGAGATGATGAATGAAGTGCCTCATTACCAAGTTTGCTTCCCGGGCCTCTGCAGAGAGTGGCTGTCTGCTTTTGCTTAGTTAGCCCATTGTTAACCTTAAATGATGCTGACATTCAATTCTCCTGGAGATAATTGAGTCCATCCATAGATTGAGTCTTCTAGCTTGCTGATTGACATGCTCCTTGATGTTTTTATTATCTCGTATATGACTGGAATGGCGCCTTTTTCTGTTTCTTGAATAAAGTGCTACTGTACATGTAATTAGTTTGATTCTACAGAACCTATCTCTTAAGGAGACGTAAGAACTATAGTACAGAGTAAAGAATTATTAACATAATTGTGGGCTAAAGTTTGAAAACAATTTTAACACATATATTTAATTTTTTTAGGTCACTGTTGTAGTACAAATATATTAGCTGTTTCCAGACCCTGACTGGTCTGCATTTTGACTCTTTCTTTGAGTGTGATTTCAACTATAAGCATTATCTCTGCCCAATTAGGATCCAGTACTTCAGAAATCTCCAGTGGACTCTGACAAACCTCTACTTACAGCAAGCACTGACATTTATAGGTCCTGTGCACTTGACAAGCTACTCAATCCCCAGAGCCTGAGTTTCCTTATTTGTAGAGTAGGGAAGATTGGTTTCACCTCACGGAACTGATGTGAAGAATAAATGAGATTATGTACAACAATAAAGTGAAGATGTGGGGTTCAGTTAAGTAAAACAGACAAATATGTACAGCTGAATTCCCAATTTATGAATGAGTTCCATTCCAGGAGAATTGTTCTTTTTTGTTTTGTTTTTGTTATTTTGAACATGGTCTTGCTATGTGTGAAATGCGATTCTCCTGCCTCAGCCTCCTGAGTGCTGGGATTACACACACCCCTGAGAATTATTAAATTGGATTCATTCGTAAGCCAACAAAGTGCATCTTATGCAGTATACCTGTGAAACTTCCAAATGCAAATGTTTGTAAGTCAGGGATTCACTGTAATTTAAAATTTTGTTTAAAAATATTCCTGTAATTTCATTAACAGATACGGACTTCAGATGGGGATCATTCAAATACATATAAAAGTGTAAGGTCACCAATTGTTAGTCTCTGGAGCTTTAATTTCTTAAAATTGACTATAGTGACATGTCAAATAAAGCTATAAACTGGCAAGATATTTCCCATGTATAGTCTTATTAAACTTCTTGAACAGAAAATAAGACTTTTCTGTAACTTATACATAAAATTCAGGTGATGTGTTTGCTTTTATGTGACAGAAACTTTGTACTAGGTTTTAAAAGCACACTGTTAGCTATTTAAAGTCACTAACTTCATTTAAAATATGCATTTTAAAAATAAATTTGTACTTATGGCATAAAATATTCATGTTTCAAATTTTTAAGAAACTTAACTTTTTCTTCTAGCTTGAAAATTTTATCCATTGGTTCTCTTTTGAGACAGGGTCTCACTATGTATGTAGTCCAGCTGGTCTCAAACGTGTAATTTTCTTGCCTCAGCCTCCTGCGTGCTGGGATGGCAGGCATGCACCAGCACGCCCACCTCTCAGAATAGTTCTGATACTGAAAAAAAAAACCTTAATGTTTAAGACAGACTTGAATCAATAATTGGGGAATACAAGTCTATGAATAGTAAGAAATACTAGATATAGAAGGTAGTATCAAATTGTTACTTAGAGACAAGAGATGACACAGTATAAAATTCAATAATTTCAACATAAAGACAAAACAAAGAAAACCAATTTGTTACAAGGAAAATGTAGTGCCCCAAATCCTCAAACGGATTCTGATGTCTGGCTTGCTGCTGGGTTATAATCTGGACTGATTACTTGGAGGACACTGTTATACTCTCTCTCACCCCATCTCATGTCAGGGGTGGGGGAGACATTCAATTCACCTCTTCATGAACACTGTGCCAGTCTTGCATTGGCAGCAGGTTAGGGTAGAAAAACACTAGGACTCGCATAGAAGCCACCTTTCCTGGTGTTGGACTCATCTGTTACTTCTGTCTTCGGTAGCTGCAATATAAAAATAACTCTTTGCTTTCTTTTTCATATGAACATAAAGATCTTAGAAAATGTTTAGCTTCTCTGATACATTTTTTTCATGTCTTGACTTAAAATATTTTTACAACTTGTTGAAATTTTTTGTGATTAATTTAAAAGCAAAATCAAAGAATCAACACATGTGTCAAAATCATGAGCTGAAACTGCAGGGAAACATATAACGTATCTTTATTTTAAAATTATCAAGTGCCTTCACAAGACAACAAAAACCAAACTAAGGGCGACGCAAGCAGCCTGGGACCAGCGGTGCTCCAGACGCAGACAGCGCGTCCGGGACAGGCGCGCTCGGCGCGCACTGCACACTGCAGGCTTCGGCTGCGGTGCTGGTCAGAGATACACTTTTCAAAGTGCCTTGTTTTTTAAAGTTCCCTGCAGTCGGACCGTGTTTACCAGTTTTTATGCTTCTACAACATGTGCAGGGATATTATCTCCAAATATACTCTACTACACACATCGACTATGCATCTGGACAAAATTTACACCTCAATGCCCAACACTGTCTTTCTCACTTCTTATTTTAATGGAATCCATTGTCTAATCTGGTAAATAAGTTTTTAGAATTTTATATTATTTTGAAGTTCTTGGTGTTCAATATTTTATTGACAAATTTATCATATAGTCGAGAAAGAATAATGAAAAAACAAATGAAAATTTCACTATCATATCAAACTTCAAAACATATCACCATGTAATAAACTGTTATTCTGGAAAATGATAAATAATGCAATGATTTAAAATGAATATTAAGAGTAAATAGTAAGATAAATATTAAAATGAATATTAAAAGTAAATATTAAAAAATAAAGTCTACAAATTACTTATATGCTTAAATATGCGCTACCATTTAAAAAAAGTAATTTGGAACACTATTGTCAATTGAATCAAAAATCACTTTTTAGGTGTATCAAGTTACAAATATGACTCAGAAACACAAAATTTTAATTAAATTAAAAAATTTCTTTTTGTAGACAGGGTCCCACTGTGTAGATCAGGCTGGCTTTGATCTTATTATGTAGCCCAAGCTGGCCTCCAACTTGCAGTGATCCTCCTTCCTCAGCTTCCTGTGCTGGGATTATAGGTGTGCATCACCACATCCAGCTATAAAATTTTAATTTTAAAAAGCAAATTATTTCCTTTTAATAAATTTGTCAGTGTGACCATTTTGAATACAAATATTCTGAAGTTGCTTATCTTTTAAATAAAGTCAGTTTCAAAAGCAGTTAACTTCATATTCTGAGTATAACATCACACATACAACCATATTCTAGATAAAAAAAATATTGAATGATTATTTAATGGACATTGTAACAATGCAGACATTTTTTATTCACATTGGCTGAGAGCCATATTTTTTATTGGTTTTCTAACAGTGGCAATGTAAATTTAATGCAATTACTAGTAATACATGTACCAATACTTTGACCAACAACAATCAATGGTTTATAATAATTAAATTCAAAGGATTTTTCTGTCCATATATTGCTTCTGATTTTTCTAGATTTTTCACAGAGAGAAGTAGTGGATCGTTTTTTTCTTTTCTAGTATCTGAAAATTCTGCACTCTAAAAAGAAATTCCATTTGGTTTCATTTCACTTCTGTGTATTTGGTTGTGTCTTCGTTCTTCTTCAACTCTTTACTAGGGGAATAAGTACACAAAATGTACTAAATGAACTCGAACAGTGTCTTCTGGCCACAACCGAATCTTACTGGGTCCAGGCAACTGCACAAGAAAAGATATTGTGTAAAACGCCTCTGTCTCTCTGACACACACACACACGTACGTGTGTGCAACAAAACAGAACCAAAATATTAACTACTTATATTACAATTTGTCTCTGAAATACACTGTTACCATCTTTTTGTGTCATTAGCAATTATTTAAGGCCTGGATGGTTAACATAAGCAAAAGAGAAATATACTTCTCAAACACAGACATAACGAATTCCAAACTGAGTAACTTCCAGAAATTAAGAGCAGGAAATCTGATATATAGTTTTTTCTTCAAACAGAAACAAATATGGATGATTCATGATAGAAAAAACACAGAACATTTTATTAAAGTCTTTCATGGAGTCTACAGCTGCGTTTACTTTCACTATTAGGTGAAAGTATTTTTCAAAGTGGTTTGTTGAATTTTCAGACTGACCAAGATAATGATGGCTAACCATGCATCTAGAGGCAACTTTGATATGGAGCAAATTATATCATGGCATAAAAATCAAGAAGAAACATGCTGATGGAACAAGAAGCTGCTTCCTTAAAGGCCACGCAATGGGTATTCTACAACTAGTGTGCAATCAACCAGGTGGCTGAGCCTGGAATCCCTTTTTTTTTTTGTATCAGGAATCGAACTCACAACCTCATGCTTGCCAGAAAGGCACTGTGCTGCTGAGCTATATCCTCGCCCCTGGAATTCTTAATGTAACTACTACACAGCTTGGAATGACGGCAAGCTGGGATAGAGTGATGGTCCATTCCACTCACCTATCCAGAGCACAGTGATGGCTGGCACACGGGCAGGAAAGGGCAGAGGCTAATCAATGCCTAAGAGCTCTCTATGGGGGTGCAGGATGATGAGCAAACACCTGTGTACCTACAGGCCCACACTCTAATAAAACGGTTATGTTCATTTTTTTGTACAAGAAAAACATACAAGGAGAAAAATAACCCTTTGTAACTCCGAATTTCCTGATTTAAAAGTGTTCAATGGAGCTATACAAAGCTTGTATCGTATTTAGAAGCCCCAAAATAGGTTCAAGTGAAGTTCATGAAGACAACTGAAGCTGAGCATAAAATGGCACATACACGGCACATCAAGTTGAATATCATGAACAGGAACACACTGGCCTCTACGCACACAAAAGAAAAAGATGTAAAACTTGTCCCAAGTTAGAGTCCAGTAAAAAATGAGAAAAAAGGTAGCAGAGGCTTGAATAAATGCACAGCACAAGTCATACAGAGATCCTAAACTTATGCAAAGAACAGAGAGAAGGGCAAAAGGATCTTATAGGAAGAAAAAGGTCAAGTGAGAGGAGTTCACAGTGGTGGTAGAACAAAAAAGAAGAAGAAAAACAGAAAAGGGAAGGACAGAGGAGGGCAGATGAACAGCTGGAAGTCAGTGAGATGGATCCTGCAGGTGCAGAAGATGTAGGACAAGTTAAATTAATCAGGTGGAGACTGCACTGTGAGAAGTAAACACAGAAGCCAGGGGGACCTCAGGAGAAGGAACCCAAAGAGAAATTTAACTAGAAAAAGCTGAAGTAGGCAGTAAAGATAACATCTTTAAGGGAAATGATTCAGAGTAAAAAGAGGAAGAAACATACTGGATAGAGACTGACAAAGACTGCCCATGAAGGGGAGAAGAGGGATGGGGTAAAAGAAAAAGGAAAAGAGATGATCAAGTGTACACTTCTGACTACTGAAAAGCAAGAGTAGCACGCACTAGGCATGATGGCAAGAGATAGCATAGGGACTTGAAAGCTAAGAGACACAGGGATTTGCTAAAAGGAAAGGAGAGAGGTCATCTAACCTAGAGCAGGAATACACCCAAAAGCTGGGGATGGAGGTCAGAGGCAGAGCACTTGCCTCGTGTACAAGACGTGGGGTTCAATGCTCAGACCACAAAACAGAGAACAAAACAAAATATAAATGAATTGGCCAAGTGTGGTGGTGCATGCCTATAATCCCAGCACTCAGGAGGCTGAGGCAGGAGGACTGCCATGAGTTCAAGGCCAGCCTGGGCTACATAGAGAGACCCTGTCTCAACAAAATGAAACAAAACAATGAATAAACTAGAGTTCATCCCTTCTCTGAAGTAGCTTCTCATAAAGCATCCCCATGGCTAACTGGAGAGAGTAACAAAGTGAGAGCCTTTCAAAAGGCACTTCAGATGGAAAAAGAGTATCTGTGTAGCAAGATTCTGAAAACGAATATGAAACTAGGTGTTTGTATGTATGCTATGTGTACAGAATAAGATTCTTCAAAATACTGAGCCATATCCCACAAGCAATTCAATCCCACAAATACTCCCTAAAGGTCTGCTTCTGTGGCCAACCCCAGGCTCTATGCTTGGAGGAAAAACCCATCAACAGGGACGGACAAAGCAGTGTGCTTGGCTCCAACCTGGAACCCATCCAAGGACCATGCGCTAGTTCAGGCACTCTGTGACCGTAACTTTGAGACCTTGGTCTCTTAAGTGTAGAAAGAACAGACAGTACCCGAACATTTCTGAAATTATTTTCATTTAAATGAAAATGATCAAGTAGTACATATATGCTGAGTGGAAAAATAAGAAAACACATAACTTAAAATCTCACCAAATAACTATTGTCTTCTGATGTATATTAATATTTAATGTATATAACATATCAAATTCTTTTTAACTTAAAAATATTACGTATCTTTCATGTCAATAAAATACTTCCATAATGTAATTACTATATCGATATTTCATAATTTAATCCATTCTATTCACATAAATTAATTTTTCCTTCTATTTTTAAAACATCGGCTTAAGGAGGAGCCCTTTAATGAAATTCCTGCATGGACATAGGTATTTTCTGAAAATAGATTCACAAAGTAGAGCCATTAAATCATAGGACATAAACTTTTTAGTTCCTTTGAGTCAGGGTCTCCCTAGGTTGCCCAAGCTGGACCCAAACTGGATTCACGAGATCTTCCTACCTTCGATTCCCGAACAGCTGGGACCATGAGTGTGCGCCATCATGCTTGGCTACATAAACATTTTGAAAACTTTTTATTCAAACCTCATTACCAAACTATACTCCCCAAAGAATGGATCAATCTTCATATTATTACTGCAATGTAAGGGAACCCATTTCCTAAGATGTTCATCAATACTAGGTGTGTTAAATTTTGAAACTTGTTGCCATTTTGTGAGGGAAAAAAATATATCTCGTTTTATTATTTTAATTTACATGAATTTGATCACCGGAAGGTAAACATTTTCTGTGTTTACTATTATTTACATCTATTCTTTCAGGATATCCTGTGCAATCATTTGCCAATTTTTCACATGATGTATTTAGTTGACTTTTTAGAGCTTTCTATATGCCGCATGAATTCTTTTTGCAAAATTCTTCCCCACTTGAAGTAAAACTATATGAGTTTTTTTCTTTTTGACATGCCTAATTTTAAAGTCTCTATTATTTAGATGTAAAATCTGTTTTAAAATGTGTTCTAGCTGCGTGCAGTAGCACATTCTTTTAGACTCAGTGCTTCTGCAGGCTAAAGCAGAAGGATCACTTGAACCCAGGCCTCTGAGATCAGAGTGGGCAATACAGTGAGAAGCCATCTCAAAAAGAAACAAAAGTAAGAGCAAAAACGTTTTCCAATTCTGGCATCAAGGTTAAAAAGTAATTTCTTAACCCATAATTATGTAACTATTTATCTATATGCTATCTGTACAATTAGATTTTATTTTTCACAATTAAAATCTAAAAATAAGCCAGGCAGGGCCAGGGATTTAGCTCAGCAGCATAAGGCATAAGAGCCTGCCTGGCAAGCAAGAGATCGTGAGTTCGATCCCTGGTACCTGCCCCCCCCAAAAAAAGCCAGGCATGATGGTACATACCTCTAATCCCAGCACTCTAGGAGGCTGAGGCAGGAGGATCATAAATTCAAGCCTGGCCTGGGCAACCTAGCGACTTAATGAGACTCTATCTCAAAATAAAAAATAAAGGGTTGGGGTTGTAGGTCAGAGGGAAAACCCAGGGTTCAATCCTAGTTACTGCACAAAGAACAAAAACAAAAACAAAAAAAATGGAAATTGTGAATCTAGCTTCTAGAAAGTGATATACTCATGCATGTGGATATGAATAGTGCTTTAGCACTTCATTTTTAACTTCTACCTCAGAAAACAAGAGCTTCCTTTGACAACTTTGCTTTTCTTATACCTCATCCCTTACCAAAAAAAGTCATTCAAATTCATTTCCCCACTTGCCAGTCTCAGTGACAGAAGCAGCCCACCCTGCTAGTTTTAACATGCTTGCAGTGGGGTACTAATTTGTATGTCTTGTTGCTGGGTGGCCCGAGCCACTGGTGAGACATGCATGACTATCCCATAGCTGCACAAGCCTCCTCGTGGGACAGTCATGCACAGACCCCAGTGGCACAAGCCGGTGGCAACGTGTAAAATGAGAATCCTATGCATGTCCTCAGGGCCCAGGGATTATCCCCTTGCTCTGACAACTTGAAAGATTCCTTCTCAACCAGCTGTCCTCTCAGCTTGTAAATTATTCCCCTCTTAACGATCTTCTCTATACTTGGTTTTTCACTGGCTACTGCTGAGGCTCGTCTTTCCTTTAAGTCCAGATTTTCAGAGAACAGGACAGTTCTGAGGGTCTTTTCCTTTCAGGATGGAGACAATCTTATTTATGCCTCCAGGACTCTCCATCAAACTGTCTTCTCCAAGGTCACACAGGGCTCTTGGTTACAAATCCCAAAGGGTTCTTGGCAGTCCTCGCGTTATC
>RJWT010018506.1:0-18807 GCA_004365215.1 Cuniculus paca
GAGTCATGTAATTGCTTTGGTATTCAGCAGAAGTTTCTTTTAAAAAAGCTGTAAAAACATATTTTCCTTTTTCCACTTTCTCTTTCTTTTTTCCTCTGATTTTTTTTTGGTGGGCACATCTAAACATGTCTCCTAATAAATTAATGAGGATTTTATCAAAATGAAGATTGAATTAAATGATTTTATTAAAACAAAGTTTTTTAATTGCAGCCCTCAATAAAATAATCTGAATATCCATCAATGAAGAACTGATTAAGCTGCGATACATTTATATTTTGTAATATTTTATACAGTTACAAAATGAAAATGATCGTGGTGTATTGACCTAGAGAGAAGTGTGATATATACAACTAAAAGCATTTAAATGACTGTTTACTAATGTATTTTCATATTTTAGGATAATGACATTGTTCTTCCTAAGACTGGTTAAAAGTTAGGCAAGCAGTTAGAGGGGGATGATTATTAACAAAAGAGAATCAAAAACAGACTCATACATATGATTATTTAGTATAAAAGTGGCATTCCAAAGGAATAGGGGAAAGCTAGATTATTTGAGAAATGGTGTTGATATGTTTGGCCAGCTGTTGGGGAAAAAAGAATAAACTAAATCCTTGACTCTTCATATCAAAACAACTTCCAGATTAGTCAAATATGTAAGATGAAGTCTTGCAAGTACAGGAGAAAACAATAGTGATTTGTTTTGTTTTGTTTTGTTCAGTTTTGAAGTGAGGAAGACATTACCCCTAGCTCAGAAACAATTAAGGAAAACTTAGAAGGCTTGAGAAGTGAATGAATCTTGATGCCATATGTTCATGGACCCCAGTTTTGGTTTTAATATGGGATTAACAATTTAATAGTATTAATATGGCATTAATTTAATGGCATTATTTTGCAGGTGTTTGCATGGACTAGCACATGCATACATTGAACAAAAAGGGCACTTACCCTGTGATATCAGCAATTGCATCTGTTTGTAATTGTCAGCATCTGTTCATGAACAATTAATGTCATTTAACTCTATTGTTTGAGGGTTTTCTTTTTTTTCCTGTTTTTTTTTTCTTTTTGCCTTTTTTGAGACAGCGTCTTAACTATGCAGTTGAGGCTGGCCTTGAGCTCACTTTGTAGCTCAGGCTGGTCTTGAACTCGCAACATCCTCCTGCCTCAGCCTCCCAAGTGCCGGGAGTACAGGCGTGCACCACCATGCCCAACCTTGTTTGAATTTTTGCATAAGCATATATAAATAGTAATTCCTATATATATTTTACCTCAAATAAATAAATGAATGAGAAGAAACAAATCAGAAAAGTGAGAAAGCATTGACACGTAGTTCTAAGCATGAAGGAGTGGGCAAACCTCATTTTGTGTTATTATCACCTGCATGATATAAATATGCATTGATTTTATAATCAAGAATAGCTTTTAAGTCATTCAAAAGTAATTTAGAATTTTGGGCTTCTAAGAGGCTTTGTCACAATTATAGCATAGTTATTTTTTAGCTGTTTCACCCAATCACCCTTTTTTTTAAAATCTCAGAAGCACCATTTTTTTACCAGTTTCATAATGGTCTGCATGTAATGGAAAGACAGAAAGCTGTTTGGGCTTTGCTTTGTCATAGGTGGGCACAGGGAGCTCTCGTGCAGGGAGTCTTCAGAGAGCACATTTTTGAAATTGTGTCATCTTATGACATGGTTTTGCTTCAAATCCCAACATTTTATTCTTAGAAATTACTTATTTTGTGTCATCATAT
Source organism: Cuniculus paca (assembly GCA_004365215.1). NCBI lineage: Eukaryota > Metazoa > Chordata > Mammalia > Rodentia > Cuniculidae > Cuniculus > Cuniculus paca. The sequence continues at coordinate 1,748 of RJWT010018506.1, forward strand.
TACAAGCACAGTTTTTCTTAGAATGCAGAATCCATGTGGAGCACTGCAGCGAGACCGGGTGGGCCTGGCAGTCCCCTCTGTGAGCCCCTTTGCCCCTGCCTTGGCCCTCTCACTGCTCCTGTGATGGGAAACCAGAAACACTCACCTGAGCAAAGATGGCTTGGTGAGGGTAACTGGTAGTCATCCTGAAACTGACTTGGGTTTTGAGTTTTGAAATTACGGAGTGGAAGGAAGAAAATTTCATAAAAGGGAAATATTATTAGCTTAGTTTATTTACAATGAATGCTGGATTGTGTATTTTGGATTCTCACTGAATCTAGGGGGGAAATGCCTGAGTTGGTAGATAGACACTAGAATTATAATCCAATTAAAATGAAGAGAGCAAAATAAACTAATTTTAATCAAATTGACTTTGCTGTCTATCTTTTCTTATTACAGGGCACAGTAATGAAAGGCAGTAATAGAAATAAAGATCACTCAGCAGAAGGAGAAGGGGCTGGAAAACGACCAAAAAGAAAGTGTCTTCAGTGGCATCCATTGCTAGCAAAGAAACTTCTTGACTTTTCAGAAGAGGAGGAAGAAGACGACGAAGAGGAGGATATTGATAAAGTAAGTCTTCAGTGCACTACAGAAGGTTCTAGTATATTTGAGCACTCATAATCCTCTAGAAACTGTTATGAATATGCACAGTATGAAAGATGATTCTAAAAATCTGTATGACTTGAACCCTATTTACCTGCTTGGTTTACATTTTCACTTGATTGCTCTTCAGTATCTCTGTCTACTAGTGTTGTGTAAGTACCAGTGAAATGCAGTGCAGTGGGACTGTTTCCTCAGCACCTGGCTGCTCTCTCGATCTTCACTCTTGTGGCCTTCATAGCCTCTGGCTGCTTTTGTCTCACCAAACATCCGTGGTCACTCTGTTCGCCAGGTCCCTTTCTCTGGCCTCATGTACGAGCAGGTGGCATTTCTTTTTGGTTTTATTTTTTTTAAAGAGAAAAAAATAACAAAATTTCAAAATAAGATAATAGGAGGGTAACAATGGTTAATACATTGCATATTGTTATCTTTAAAGTAGTTACTCAGAATACAAAGTATCAGCATTTAATTGTCCAAACAATATTAGCACAAACCTTTCTTTTCAATGAACTAAGAAAAATTAGTATAACTATCTTAACTATCTTATATATATACACACACACACAGACATATATATATATATTTTTTTTTTTTTTGGCTTTTCTTTTCTCCATTCCCCATCCCAATTTTTCTTTCCTTTTGAAGGTTCTTCCTATTTTACAGTTGTACATTTTGGATCTTAGTTACTCTTTCAGCTTCTCACACCAGGGAGACAATATGATGTTTACACATATGTATCTGGTTTATTTCACTTATGAGTTGCACGCATTTATCTATGAAAGTCTCAAGTTTATCCTTCTTTATGGCTGAGTAGTACTCCATTATATAAAAAGACCACATCTTTTTTATCCATTCCTCAATTGATGGTCATTTGAGTTATTTCCAAGATCTAGTTATTACAAATTGTGTTACTATAAACATGGCTGCGCATATATCACTGTGATAACGATGTTTTTAATTCTTCTGGGAAGATACCCAGAAGGGGAATAGCTGGGTCAGATGAGACTTCAGGTCCTACTTTTTTGAGGAATCTCCACACTTGATTTTCACAGTGGTTGTGCCATTCTGTATTCCCTCCAACAGTGGAGAAGGGTTCCTTTTTCCTCCCAGCCCCACCAGCATTTGTTATTCATTGATTTCTTGATAATAGCCATTCTTTCCAGGGTGAGATGGAATTTCAGGGTTGTTTTAATTTCCATCTCTTGAATGACCACTGATGTTGAACATTTTTTATATATTTATTTGCTGTTTGTATTTCTTCATCTGAGAAGTATGTGTTGATCTCAGATGCCCATTTTAGGTCTTTAAATTTGGGAGGTCTGATATTTTTGAGTTCTTAATATGTTCTTGATAGTAATCCTTTGTGTGAAGAACAGCTGGCAAACATTTTTTCCCATATTGTGGGTTGTCTCTTCACTCTGTTGGTGGTTTCTCTGGCTGTGCCAAAACTTTTTAATATGATGAGATCCCAGCTGTTGATTCTTTGTGATAGTTCCTGTGTGATCAGGGTTTTATTCATAAAATCTCTGCCTACACCAATGTCTTCAAGAGTTTTACCTACTCTATTTTCCAGCAGATTCAATGTTTCTGTTTTAATCTTTTATATCTTTGACCCATTTCAAATTTAGTTTAGTGCGTGGTGAAAGATACAGGTCTATTTTTAATCTTCAGCATGTGCAAAGCCAGTTTTTCCAGCACCATTTATTAAAGAGGCTATCTTTCTTCCAGTGAATGTGTTGGGCACCTTTATCAAAGATAAGGTGGCTTAGTGTGTCTTGAGTTGTTTCTGCATCTTCTAATCTGTTCCATTAATCTTCCAGTCTGTTTGTTTGTTTGTTTTTGTTTTGTTTTGTTGTTGATACCATACTTTTTATCACAGTAGCTTTACAGTATAATTTCACGTCAGGGATTGTGATGCCCCCTACCTTGCCTTTGTTGCCCAGAATTGCCTTTGCTATTCTAGGTCTCTCCTGGTTCCAGGTGATTGTTTTCTCTCATTCTTTGAGATATGGTATTGGAATTTTGATTGCAATTGCATTAAATCTTTGTAACAGTTTTGGAAGTAGGTCCATTTTCACTGTATTAGTTCTTCCTACCCAAGAGCAAGGGATGTCTCTCCATTTTCTGATACCCTCTTCAATCTCCTTTTTCAGAGCACTGTAGTTTTCAGTGTAGAGGTCTTATACAACTTTCATTAGGTTGATTCCTAGGTATTTCATTTTTTTGAATGCTATTGTGAAAGATGTTGTTTCCCTGATTTCCATCTCAGTGAATTTGCTATTTCTGTTCAGGAATGCTATTGATTTTTGAGTATTGACTTTGTATCCAGCTACACTACTGAATTTGCTTATTAAATCTAAGCAATTTTTTAGTGGAGTTTTTGGAGTCTTCTATGTAGAGTATCATGTCATCTGCAAAACTGATAATTTAACTTCTTTTCCTATTGTTATTACTTTTCTCTGTCTTGTCTAAGTGCTCTGACTAAAGTTTTTAGGACTAGTTGGCATTTGTTTAGAAAGTCACACCAGCAATGCAAGTGACCTAAAGTCAAACATCCCTCCAGGTCCTGCCATCACTAGCTTCTCATCACCACTCAGGTTTTAGCACAAGAATTACCTCCTGACAGAGACAGACCATAATCATCTCCAAGTGTCTCTTCCACTTAACTCATCCCAGGCCAAAGAATTTCCTTCAAAGCACTTGTGATTCTCCCTGCGTGCATTCATTTATGTCTGTCCTTTCAGATCAGAAATGGTTTACCTCTCTTGTCCTTTCCTCTTTCCTCAGAACGAAACATGGTGCCTGCCTTATATTGTTGAATGGGTGTGTGCTGTTTGGAAGAATAAATTAGTTCATATTTTGTGTCACTTTACAAATTTTACAAATGTTTTCAGTATTTTTTAGGCCTTTAGTATCTATTCAGGCTCTTTTCTTTGGTTTCGGTCAACTTCTTCACCCCATCTCAGCAAGAGTTAAAAACAGTTTTCCTGTTTTTTTAGCCATTATCTCTGAATTCCTTTAGTTTCTTTTACTAGAACTTTTCTACAGATACAAGATTATAAGAAATTACCCCTTTAGCTTCCTCTGCATGCCTGTGCCCTCATCTCACCCTGTACTTTCTCCTCCTCTCCTGTGAGAAACATGCTCTATTTGTTCTCCTCTGACTCTCTTTTCTGCTGGTATAACAGAATATCACCAACTGAGTAAATTATAAACAGTGGACGTTTATTTGGCTCACAGTTCCAGAAGCTGGGAAAACCGAGATCCAAAGGCCACATCTGCTGAGAGCCTCTAGCCATGCTATAAAACAGTGGAAGGCATCACCTGGAGAGGACATGTACATGTGAAACCAAGAAAAATCTGGCTGAACACATCTTATTTTTTTTAAATTAAGTTTATTGGTATATTTTAGTTATATGTAGTGATCAGATTCATTATGGGAAATTTGTACATGATATAACTGCACGTGATATAACCTGATTGTTTTTTTCCCCGTTCTGCTACCCTTCCTTCAACTCTTCTTCCCCTCATTTATGAAAGCTTTGTTTCAATTTTCTGTTTGCTTTCTCATCATTTTTTTTTCTTTTCCCTTCCTTCCCCCCCCTCCCCCAGTTCCCCTTTGCATTTGAACATTTTCTTCTTACTTGATAACATCTGCTACACATTTTGGTTCTTATTTGGTTCAGTTTCTCACACCAGAGAAGCAATGCAGTGTTTATACCTGTGTGTCTGATTTACTTCACTCAAGAGTATGGCTCAAGGTGCTTCCATTTACCTAGAACTGTCTCAAAATTATCCTTGTTTATGGCAGTGTAGTCCTCTAGTGTATATTTAAAAAATCACATCTTCTTTATCCATTCATCTGTTGATGGACATTTGTGCTGTTTCCAGGATTTACCTATTACAGACTGTGCCACTGTAAACGTTGGTGTGCATATTTTGCTGTGATGTGATGCTTTTAATTCTTTCAGGAAGATAACTAGAAGAGGAATAGCTGAGTTGAATGAAACTGGTGGTCTTAGTTTTTTGAGGAATCTCTACACTGATTTTCACAGTGTTGTACCAGTCTACATTCCCACTAACAATGGAGAAGGGCTCCTTTCCCACCCCACCCCATCCCTTTTTTTTAAATGGGTATTAAACCCAGAGTCTTCACTTTGAGCTATGTTCTGAACCCTCTTCTATTTAAAAAAAAAAATTTTTTTTTTGAAACATGGTCTTAGTTGCTTAGACTGTTCTTAAACCTGCCACCCTCCGTCATTCTGCTTCCCAGTGTGCCAAGATTATAGGTGTATACACCACACCTGGCTGAAACTCATCATTCTATCAGGAGGCCATCCCAACAATAACTACTGGCCATGTGATGGTGGCATAAGCATAGTGCCTTCATGGCCTAATGATTTCTTAAAGGCTCTCCCTGTTAATACTGTTCACTGGCAATTTAGTTTCATGATGAGGGTGGAAGGAGATATTTGAAGCATTGCATTACTGTTGAAATAGTTAAGTTTATACTTAATTTGATTTTTCTGTTGATTGCTCCTTGAAATTGACTCCTATTTCAATGATGGAATTTAGTCCTACTTTTATTGCTGCCTTTCTTTCCCTTCCTAGTTTCTTTTAATTGATGTCCCTTTATTAGCCTGTCCTCAAATGTTGATATTCTCTAAATTTGTAATCTTAATTTCTATCTCCATCCTGGACTTTTCTCCTTACTCTGAACTCATATTTCAAACTGTCTACTTAACATTGCCACTTACATGTGAATCCCATTACATAGGAATCTCATTTTTAGTGTGTTCGAAACTAAGCTTTTTTTTTCCCTTCAGTCTTTCTCCTGTACCTTCAGTAGTAGCTGCAACATTACAAACCCAAAACATTACACTCATACTTTAACATAGTTATTCTACTCAAGCCTCTTGACCATGCACTGATCAGTTAAGTCCTTAGCTGTACTTTCCAAATACGTTCTCAATTTGACCCCTTCCTAGTATTTCTCCCCACCTTGGTGCAAGGCATTTCTAGCACAGATTTTATACTCTTTTTTTTTTCTCCCCTGCCTCTGCGCTTGCCCTTTTGTAGTCTGCTCTTTGCAAAGCAGCCAAAGGTATCCTTGCCAAATGTGAGAGTGGCCCTGTTTCTTTCCTTTTTCACATGGACGGGGACCTGTGTGCTGACTGCACTGTCTGCATCACCTGGGACAGTATGTGCCTAGGAAAAAAGGTGCTGAGTGAAAGATTGAAGTCAGAAGAGTCTCTCTTTTCACTCTGTCCAGTGATCTCATCCACACCTTTAGTCTTAATCTTACTCCCTTCTCTGTACTGGTGTCTGAATCGTCATTTTGAACTTGGGTAGCCATGTAGCATAGCCTCTTAAAAGTGCAGCCTACCAGCACTGTTCCTTCTGGTACTCACAGAACTCATCATTCTCATTTGACCAAAAGAATTCTCTGTTATGTGGGAAGAAACTTGCCGTACAAGTTAGTAATGCTTAGTTTTTGAACCTTCAAATTCAATTAGATACCAACCAATCTGTTTTCTATCTCCGTTCCTATTACTGTTGCCTGAATTTTAGCTCTCTGTTTTGCTTGGACAGCTGGAATGAACTTCAAACTAGAAAATAGTTTTGGGTATACAACTCTAATAATGTCTTTCCTCTTTTGTAAAAAGAAAAAAAAAGCACTCCAGCTGTAGGTACTAGTATTGATTTCTTAAAAACTTTTAATGGGCCCTTGATTAAATTGAAATTCATATAGTTTTTATCTTTATTTTGTTATTATTTCTGTTTATTCACTCATTTTTCAGTAAATTTAATTAAATAACCCTAGAGAGTAGCTTAAACTTTTTTTGATATTCATACTTAGCTAAATTAAAAGTTGGCAGTCTAAGTCAAACTCAATGTTTCTTATTGATCCGTACAGTCTGAAACCACTGGTCCGCAAGATTAAATGAGTGATTCTTTGCATGGCAGAGCACATTCTTTATGAACTGGCCCCTATTTTCTACAGCTTTATTTTCTAAATCCTGTTTTCATCTTTTATATACCCATGTTGTGGAACTTCCTATTGATGTACAAATAAACCTTCAAGCTTTAATCCCTGTTAGTTCTCTGTACCCTTCCACTATCTGACATACTCCAACTCATGTTTGAAAATTTAGCTCTGACAGTGCCTTTTCTAGGAAATTCCTCGTGCTTCTACACATCCACTAGTGCTTCATTATCTCACTGGTTCTTTGTTGGACTCTTCACATCCTTTTTAACGTATTTGTTTATATGTACTTCAGTTTCCCCAAACAGTAAGTTCTTTTTTCTAGCTTCTAGCTTGAGTTTTGTAATTTAATAACTGAATCTTTACTCGTTTCTGAATGGAAAATATAGTTACTTCCTAATATTTTCTTAGCTTCTTAGTTTTAAATGCCAAATAGATATTCTTTGAAAATGTAAATCATTATTAATGCTTATATACAGAGTGAGGGAGGGAAATCTCCCAATAATTAATAATCCAATCAAACAACTATGACTAAGATTTTTTTGTTTGTATTTGAAGATAATTGATGGCTAACTGATTTCATTTGCAATATTTACTAACTTTTTTAAAAATGCCAAATTGAATTAAGCAAGTGATTTGTTCTAGAGCAAGTGTGTCCAATGTTTTGGCTTGCCTGGTTCATACTGATTGAAAATAAAAAGTGTCTCGAGCCATATATAAAATATATGATATAGTTACTATATATGTATAATTTTTTATCTTTCCTATTTGCCATAATTTAAAAGAGCAACAGAGAGCATAAGCAGCTGGCATGCTCCAGGTTGGGCACCCCTGTAGAGTATCTGCTTGTAACAGTTGCCTAATAAACCTTGTATGAAAGGAATATGGTTGCCTTATAATTGTGGTTCTCAAAGATGTGACCCTTGCACCAGCAGCATCAGCACTCCCTGGGAACTAGTTGGAAATACAAATTCTCAGGACTCACTCCAGGCCTGCAAAAACAGAAACTGTGAGACTAGAACCTGGCAATCTGTATTTTAACAGGATCTTCAAGGATTAAGCACATTTAAGTTTAAGAACTACATCCCTGCTGCATGCAGACTAATGAAAACTTTAATGCTTCTTTATTTTTAACTCTAGAACAAGACATTAGAGAAGTAGTCTTGGTAAGCATTCTGGATTTCTGCTCATGATTTCAAAAATCATTTACAAAACACATAATAGAATCATATTTTAGCTTGAGCAGATATTTTATATTCCTAATACTATATTTTTTGAGATTCTGTGATCAGAGATGTGCTTTAAGAAATTTAATCCAGCAACTATAAGCAGTAAGTAATGTAGAGAAGATTAAAAACAGAAAGATTAGGCTATAGGCCAAAGTGGTACAAGGGCAGTGGCAATGAGAATTACACCAATCCAGAGTTTTACAGAAGTCTTTTAAGACTTTGAACAATGACAGAACAAAATGCTTAGGAAAATTCAAAACTAATTTTGAAGGTTTAAGCCTAGGGGAGTTTATTCCTATCGTGATAGTATTTCATTAGACAAGACAGCTTGGTATTTGCAGACATAAAGATCTACTGTGTAATTCTTCTTTCAGATAATCATGTTTTATGTTTATTTTGATGATGCATGAGGCAACTCCACTTTGATATCTGCAAAAATACTGAGTACTCTAGATTAGCTTTTTATAATCTACTTTTATATTGTATATCCTCGTATTATTTGCTGAAGAAAAGCATTTCCTAAAGAGAAAAAGCTAATACTGATGTATTTTATATGAATAGTTTTGAGAACCGTAATCACAAAATAAGTTTATTAATCTTCACATTGATTAATGCTACAGCATGCAAGTTAGGTTTTGTGGGTTATAAAGGTAAATAAAGGAATTTTTGTCCTCAAAGATATCACTGCCTAGAGAATATAAGCAGTGGCAACCCAGTGTAATGAAAACGCTGTAATAGAGACATGCACAGATTGCAGTCAAAACTAAGCAGGATGCGTCCTAAGTTAATTATCAACCACCAACAGTGGTGGATGATTTAAAAAAATTCTTTTAATTCATTAGATGCCTAAATATATCTAAGAAAAAAATGCAATGTGCAAAGCAAAACTAATTGTCAAATCAGAATTCTTCTAGGTATGTTGAACATTTGACTTTTGTTTGATAATAGGTTCATCTTCTTGGGGCTGATGGCCTAGAACAAGATGTTGGTGAGGCAGATGATGATGAATCACCAGAACAGCGAGCCCGTAGACCAATGAATGCATTTCTTTTATTTTGCAAACGCCATCGCTCCCTTGTCCGTCAAGAACACCCCAGGCTTGATAACCGAGGTGCTACCAAGATACTAGCTGATTGGTGGGCTGTTCTCGATCCAAAGGAAAAACAGAAGTATACAGACATGGCCAAGGAGGTAGGTTGCAATCACAAGGTGTTATAGTGGCTATGAGCAGCCAGTCTTAAATTCCCACTCCGCAAATATGGAGCACCTGTTGCAGTTCTGGCAATGACAAGATGAATCCTGAATCTGGTGGGTGTTCAGTAAAAAGTTCAGTAAGAACTTTTATTTTTCCTCTTCCAAAGGGCTTCAAGTCCACTTTGAAAATACTAGTGAAGACGCCAAGTGTAACTTATTACCAAGAAATGTTTCTTCATTTTCGTTTGTGATAGGGGATTAAATGATTTACTGTAAATGCTGATTTATTTGTTATGACTGGTGATTTTTTCTTTTAAATTTTTCTAGGAACTCATCTTTTGATGTCAGAAAGTGCCCATGGTAAAAAAAAATGACAATCTTAGGTTAATCTAACTCTATCATGGAAGTCTTGATCTAGTTGTGATGCTAAATGTTCTGTGACCATGTATGTGTGTGTGTGTGTGCGTGTGTGCGCATGTGTGTGTGTGTTTGAAATTCTGGGTCTCAGCTTTTGTTTTTAATATTACTAAAATGAGGAAGTTGGACAAAGATTTATGTGCCTACTGTCTCTTAACATTTCTGTTTTTATAATGAGCATAATTGTTGAGAGATACAGTAGAGCATGAATATTTAAAATCAATAAATGAATAACAGTAGAAAAACACATACTATGATATATGCATGCATGTAACCACTAAGCTGTAGTTGGTGAGAAACATTTTCATTCAGGAAGGCTATTCAGAGATGTGACATTAATCAATTTCAAAATGGTGGCAATTACTAAATTTCTTCAAAAGTTATACTGGTTCTGTTTCTAAATTAATCTGGAATTATTTTGAGACTATTGTACATTTCAGTATACTGTGAGTGGATTTATTCCCAAGTAAGATATATAGGCAAAGCAATATCATCATTGTTAAACCTGAAAGGAATAATTTGAACATTTTTCAGTTGCAAATTGGAAAAGATCTTGATTTCTGAAAACCCCTGCTACGCAAACATTTGATTAACATTTGTGAAAAATGAAACAGCAGAGAATAAAATATGTAGCTTCAAGATATTTTGTTAGACATCTCAGTGTGTGGAAAAATAATACTTTCAGTTGCTGTGGTGCTATTGAGTTGTCTAATAAGCTAATATGCAGCATAAAAATATCTTGTGAAATGTTCAGGGAAAATTGAATCCAGAGTAAATGATTAGTACAGTCGGTCTATAACTAATGATCAGACAAGACTCCTGGAATTAGCTACTGTTAAAGATAGAATTTTAACTATGTAGGCCATCTGGAAAATTTAAAATCAATTGTAGCAGCCTCTGTGATTTTAAATGTTTCAATAGATTTCCACTAGCATAAAAGTAATTAATAGTAAAGTTTTCTCATTAAATAGCCTTATATCCTTTCATAGTCATGCTTATACAGTAAAATAAACAATTATCTGGAACCTCACAGGGAACTGCATAAGCTTCCTATAATTAAACACTGGAGTTTATTTTTAGGTGGCTGTTTTTAGATAACATGCAGCATATCCCCAGTATATTGTTTGCCTTTTCTTAAATACTGCTAATTTACAAACCCAATAGGTGGCCATTTTTAAGAGGAGGTATTATTTTTATACAGGAAATCCCTTACTAATTACTTAATTAGGTTCACAGTGTTTGCCATTGTGGTAGTATAATGAACTCTTGTAAGGGGGCCCCCTGCAATCAAAAAGTGGAGGCCATAATGTCACACATTACCGCTTACCTTGTTTATGGCTGTGCTTATGAAAAGTTGCCTCACTTCTACCACCAAGTGTAGACCATTCAGCTACTTGAAATTATTGCACAATTGGTCTCTAGTCAGGCTTCATACTTCTTTTAAATTACTAAATGATTTCACAACTGAAGTGTGTAATTGTTTTGGCGCTTTTTGTTTTTTTATTGCAACTTTAATTGTAATGTTAGTTCAATCAAATACTTCAGTGGCTTCAGTATACCAGGTTTTGCAGGATTGTTAGTGATACAAAGCCAGTGATATATATGGTCTCATTACTCAACCACTTCCCATCACTTTTAAAACTCTGTTTTAGAGGTATAGACTTTTAATCTTAAACTCCCAATTTTAAATGTTCTGTATTAGCTGTAAGACGTACTCTTTTAGCATAGTACATGTGTAACTGTGAATGCTTATATGTATGCACCAATGTCTATCCTGCCATTATTACTTGAGTGAAAAATTATAATCATACATGTTAAGAATTGCTTAACAACAGGGATATATTCTGAGGAATCTGCCATGAAGCAGCTTGGTAATTCTTCAAACATCATAGTGTACTTAACCTTAAGATATTTATGATACTGCTAAGCAATAATGATCTTACAGGACTACTATTGTATATGCAGTCCATAATGGACCAAACAGTGTTATGCAGTTCAGTCCTTTCTTTTTTTTTATTTTAAAAGAAGCATATTTTAAAAACCAGAGTGAGTAATAATTAATGAAGGGATTCTTTTTTTAACCTGTTAGTCCATGAAAATTTCCCCTGACTTTTCGTACCTCTGATTTTGTTACATTCGTGCATTTGCTAAACTGAAATACCCATTCCAGGATTCGTCACTTTCTTGAACTGTTGCTCAGTTCTAATTTGCATTGTTGGTGGGAGGAAATCGGTTGAATAAGGAATTCATGTCTTCTGATGAATGTCATGAAAGCAATAATTGGTTGTAAGTAATCTTGGATGTAAGACTATTGCTGGAATAATTGGTTGTATGGATATTGCTGGAGCCTACCAGCAACTTCCAGCAGTATCTAGTGATCATAATTAATCAATTGACAATAAGTTTAAAGGATCAAACATCTTGACTTTCACCTAGAATGCAACACAAAGAAGAAGGGAGGATCTGGGAAGCTTAGACAATTTAAATGAATTTTACAAAGCCCCATCCTCTTTTTTAGGGTAAGATACATAAAGCAGAATGCATGCATTTATTGATTGATTGGTTCATTCCTTGCTCTGTGTTTTAAGGAGGAAAAAACATAAAATCAGTTATGACTCCTTTCTTCAAAGCAGAAATCTAAGGGTAAAGGAATTAGCATCTTAAATATGTTTAGTGAACAAATGGTAGAGCAAGGACATTTCTTTGCATGTGACTTTGGTGCCCTTTTAATATATCATTGTCCTGCCTACTTTAGATGCTTGAAAGCTAAGTGGGTTTTGGTATTACAGGAGCATTAATGAAAATGTACTGAGTTTTATAAGAAAACTCTTCTTGTGCTAAGGAGGGAGGTAGGAATGGATTGGGAAAGGATTATTAGAAAGTTCTTGGTTTGGGTATAAGATTCAAAGAGAGAGACAAAGCTATATAGAAAACTGAGATCAGTTTCCAGAATCAGCAAGTTTGTTTTAACTGGAGCCTAATTTATTTAGGTGTAGGAGAATCCCAGGAGATGATGATGTAAAAGTAAGAAAAACTGAAAAGCTTGGTAGTTCAGTTCTATGCCAGTAAAACAGTTATGCAATTAAATGCAATAAAATAAAGCTTGAAGGTAAGCATCGTGTTCTTTTGTAAATGCTGGTATCTGTTGTCAATATTCTAGGAAAGTTTGTTATCATCATAAAACTCCATGAAGTTTTCATGAGTAGTTTTGCCTCCGTATTTCTTCAGGGCAAAATTAGCTTTTTATTATTTATTTGTGACTAAGAGAATGAATAATATGATTTATTTCTTTATTTTGTCTTCATCAAAAATGAATTCTACTCCCTAAGACTTATATTAGATGTATCATGCTTATGAGCAAATAGAATTTTTGTTCTTGCCAGCATACTACAATACTTTGCATTCTGTTAGAGTGGTACCTTATTCATCCAGCATCCCTGTGAAATAGGTGCTACCTGTAAGTGATTTCCAGACAGGTGGACTTCAGTGTTCCTTAAAAAAAAATTCTTTTTATATAATTTTATCTATTTACCATAAACACTTTATTTAAAATTTGTTTATATACTTTCTTAAAATATTCAGAATGCCTTTTAGATTTTCTAAAATCTTTAACCACTATTTTCTAATGGGAATTGTATGAGTTATCTTCAAATTTCTATCTATAAATAATTCTCAACCATTTTTTGTTCTTTTGAATTTCCTGTCTTTGCTATGGGTTTTTCTTTTGGGTTCACCATATCAGTTGTCAACTTCTTGGGCTTCCTCTAATCATATCTCTTACTCTATCTGGGCATTTCCAAGTGTAGCTTAATGGGGACACCACCACTTTGAGGGAAGTGGGTAGTAAAATCAAATATTTAGGATCCATGTTTTACAACATTCCTTGTTTCTTTGAGTTTTTTTGTTTGTTTTTTTTTTTAATTCTTGTTTAGATAGTATAACATCCTTACTGTATTTTAAAAAATATTCCAGGCTTAGGTGCATAACTCAGTAATAGAGTGCTTCCCTAGCATGCAAGAGGTCCTGAGTGGGATCCTCCAGCACTATAATAATAATGTTTATAATAACATTTAGGTATTATTTTAAATGATAAGTATTTGAATATGATTTTGTCATGTCCAGAGTTTATGTTATGCTTATCTAATTTAATCTTCAAAACAATACCATGAATTAGATATTTTATAAAAGCTAAAGATGAAACCCAGAAAAGTTGACTTTCTAAGCAAGCAACAGAGCTCAGAGTCTCATACTTGACTTCTCCCTTCTCGATTTTTTTTGGATTTTTCACATCCGTAAATTGGCACTAAAGATGCCTGCCTTCCCAGGGTAGATATAAAATACAAATAAAGAAATTTGTACATACAAACATTATGTTTAATAGTGTACCAGTGGTAATGAACCTATGGCATGGGTGCTGTAGCAGACTTTTGGTATCATTGAAACGTGTAAAAGGTTCAATCATCAATGCGCTGTACAAATGCTAGTTTTAGAGTATTACTTGTTCAACTATTTTGTTTCTATTAGAGACTTCCATACCTAATGATTAACTGCTATTTTTATTATAAACTTTTAATACATTGAAAGACTAATAAAATGCTAAATTAGTCTTTGAAACATAAGATGAACAAAAATCAATAAAATAAATGTATCATTTGTCCAGCTTGACAGTTCATATATACTATGATTAATGGCCACTCACAAGATAGATGTTGAATTAAATTAACTATTTGAGTTAAGAATATTAATTCATTTGCTAATTGTTGGGAAAATTGTAGGGTGGGTCTTTTGTCTTCAGTAAGTCAACCATCCAAACATACCCAAAACGGTACTAAAACAGTCTATTAGCTTATTTCTTATTGAAATTGACACCTCAGTTAGCAGTCACAGGACTCAGTACTCAAATTCATAAGATGTTGCCATAGTAATTCCTGCTTTGGAATTTGTAATCATTCAAGGGGATGCAAGTAAAAGTTAATTTTGGACCATTTGAAAAATATGCAAATTCTTGCTATAACTATATTTATGGAATAAATTTAAAGTGTTTAAGGAAATTGTTAAACCAAAGTGAACATATTTTTAAGAAAATATAAGCATTTTAAAAATCAAATTAGCCAACTGTGTATTACATACCTTTTAATAAATTTTCAGAAAGAACCTTTGTTAATATTTTTCACCCAAATCCCTGTTAAAAAAAAATTAAATTTCAAGGAAATTTTACATTTTGATGTTTTTTTCTCCAATCAGATTTTATTGGTATATTTTGTATATATAATGATCACATTCATCGTAGAGAATTTGTACCTGTATATGATATAACATGATTTTTTTTCTCATTCCACACCCTTCTTTCAACCCTTCCTCCCCATTTACAAAAGCTTTGTTTCAAATTCTTCCGGTTTTTCTCACTTTTTTTACTTTAGCATTCTTTCTTTTCCCTCTCCCCGCCTCTCTTGGTCCCCTGCCTATTTGACCATTTTCTTCCTGTTTCAAAATACAGTATGTATTACACATTTTGGTTCTTATTTACACCTTTGGTTTCTCACACCAGAGATACAATGCAGTATTTACACATGCGTCTGATTTATTTCACTTAAGAGTATGGTCTCAAGATGCATCCATTTACCTAGAAATGTCTCAAGCTTATCTTTCTTTGTGGAAGAGCAGTACTTCACTGTATAAAAAAACCCACATCTTCTTTATCTATTCACCAGTTGATGGGCATTTGGGCTGTTTCCAAGATTTGGCTATTACAAACTGTGCTGCTATAAACATGGGTGTGCATATATATCTCTATGGTATGGTGTTTCTCATTCTTTTTGGAAGATAACTAGAAGAGGAATAGCTGGATTGAATAGGAGCTCTAGGGTTTTAGGGAATTTTGATATCTTAATACAAAATTATTAAACTTACCTTTTCCCTAATTATCAACTGGAAAGTAAAATTGTACCCTAAAAAAAATTATATGTAAAAGCAAATCGCAGTAGTTACAGTGATCCTCACCCTTACACAATTTAATTAGCCATGTCTAAGCCAACCACCTCATTTCCACTATTTATTTTTTTCTCACAGTAGACCAGCCAAACAATTCCTTGATCACAATATTCAGCGCACTTTTGCAAGTGTAAATATTTTCTGCAGTAGCTTTGTCATAAAAGTTTTTTAGGTTAAGGTAAAATTAAAAATGTTTTTATTCAGTCAAAACCATACACTTAATTCAGTGACCTATCAGAAAGTCTAATTTTCTTTCTGTTAAAAATAGCTACTTGCTAGGTGTTGTAGCACACACCTATCATTCCAACAATGAGGAGGCTGAGGCAGAAGGGTTACTGTGAGTTTGAATTATAGTGAGTTCAAAGCCAGCCTGAACTCTGCAGACCAAGACCTTGTCTCAGAAATATAAAAATAAAAATAAATGTAACTAGCGAGAATAACTCATATCAAATAGTATATTGAATTTTATTATCCTAATGATGATTTTTAAATGTTTGGGAAGGTAGCTGGGCATGGTGGCTGATATGGTTTGTATATAGATGGCCCCACTCAAGCCTCATGTAATCATGGAAGCAGGTGAATCTAATGTTTATGATTGATTCCTTGTGTAGTGCTGGGATTGGCAGTGTGAGTCCTGCATCTGCCCAGGGGTGGAGCCGACATACAATGTAAGGTCAAAAAGGAGACATGTTTTCCCTCTTTGTTCAGTTTGCTCTTGCCACTTGCAGCCACCATGAACAGCTGCCCCTCAGCCACATCACCCTGCCTTGGAACCAGCTAAGTATGGACTAAAACCCCCAAAACTGTAAGAAATACACCTTCCCTTCCCTAAATTTGGGTGTTGGGTATTTTATCTCAACGAGAGAGAAAAATAACCAAGACAGAATTTAGTACCGAGAGTGGGGTTGTTGCTATGACTGTACCTGACCATGTGGAAGAGCCTTTGGGAATGGCTTGTGGGAAGAGTTTGGAAAGGTTTGGAGATGTCTCTTTTATGCATAGAGCTGGAATGGTTAAGGCTGTTCTGTAGGGGAGATTCTGGTCAGAGCTCAGGAGACCAGAAGGCTGATGGAGAGCCTGTGGGTAAAGACCAAGTTTGGGAGGTTTCTGCTGGAAAGGACTGCACTGGGTGTTGGACTCCACATGATGAGTGCCATGGTTTGGCAGAAAGTTTGTCTGCATTTTGCGCCTGTCCAGAGACTTTGCCTAAAACTGAGATTAAGGGCAGTAGCCTAATTAATCTGGCAAAAAAAATTCCAAGGCAGTCAAATGTAGAGATTTTGGCAGCTTTTAGCCAGATTTATGTTGGAAATCAATAGCAAAGAACCCAACATGGTGATTTAAAATGTTATGAGTTTGGTCTGAAAGCTGTGGACTATAAAGATAGAGATGAAACTGCCATTGCTGAAAAGAAACAGAAAAATACAAAAGATGGCCTGGAGACATCCCAGGAAGCAGCAGGTCTCCACCCTTTGCAGCCTCAAAGATACAAGTGAAAGACTGCCCGGGGGAAAGAGCTGCAGAGCATCACATTCCAGAATGGCGGTGGAGGCCACACAAGGTTCCAAAATGGCAGCGACATAGAGGATCTGTTCCTTGTAATC